>NBZC01000008.1:0-220864 GCA_002245345.1 Scheffersomyces stambukii
TTACCCCGGGGGTGGTATCGTACCACTCCCCATCTCCACATCGCCAGAGTGTGGACCACTATCCACACTCTCACCAGAGGATGGTCTCGTACCATCCTCTTCAATACCCCTATCCCCGGAGAGTGGTATCGTACCACTCCCCATCTCCACATCGCCAGAGTGTGGACCACTATCCACACTCTCACCAGAGGATGGTCTCGTACCATCCTCTTCAATACCCCTATCCCCGGAGAGTGGTCTCGTACCACTCCCCATCTCCACATCTCCAGAGTGTGGACCACTATCCACACTCTCCCCAGAGGATGGTCTCTTATCAACTACCAACCTCTTAAATCCCCCTGTCCCAGAGAATGGAGGACGGTCCACTCCCTCGCCCGGAGAGTGGACTTGAGCCACTCTCCCCTTCTCCTCCCCATCTTCTCCATTTTTCTTTCCCCTTTCGTAACTGGTAAGTGAACTTGATCTGTCCCACTTCATTTTCT
This sequence comes from Scheffersomyces stambukii, assembly GCA_002245345.1. Lineage (NCBI taxonomy): Eukaryota > Fungi > Ascomycota > Pichiomycetes > Serinales > Debaryomycetaceae > Scheffersomyces > Scheffersomyces stambukii. Next base: position 483 of record NBZC01000008.1, read on the forward strand.
TAAGCACAGAGAGTTGCCTAAAATAGCTCTTCTTCTCTTTGTTCATATTGTTTCTCGTATTGTATTTTTCTTCCACGATCTTTATGGAATGATCAAGAAATACACTCAAACTTTCACAATTCGAACTTTCCTTCTTAATAGATCGCCCTCAGAATAATTCTTCTGCGACTTACCACCACCATTTTTCAAGACTATTTTCATTCACTTTTTTAAATATTAACATTTTTCTATAATTTTAATTCAAATTTTTTAACCCTTTCTATTCTTCTATTTTTTTCAAATTTTTTAATAATGTACGGTATATCTTAGTCTTTTAAATCTGTACTATACTTTTAACACTTTTCTTATTTTTTTTAATTTTTTTTTTCTTTTTAAACATTTAAAATACCACTGACATCTTCTAAACTCCTTCTTTCCACCTCAACTATCCCCTCTAAATTTTAGTTCTTCTACCAACTTAGTTTTTTTTTGCACCCAATATTGCAATCCTGCTTCCAGCACTGAAAGCAGATTTACAGCAATCAATTCCAGAATTAGTCAATATAATAGTTTGAAAACTTTCAAAATAATAGAATACTTTGATTGACTTCTGACTTTCTTTTTGTCAAATATGTATCTGTGTGGATTAGATATCTGTGTATAGAGAGGGAGAACATGAACGAAGCAGCAATTTTTTTTTATTTTCTTTTAATTTTATTTATTCTTTTACTCTTTAATTTTTTTTATTATGTTTTTTAATGTGCCTGACTTGTACTTGGTATATGTTTAAAAGATTATAAGATGGCTCAATACCTCCCTAAACAAGTTAATAAAGTTAATAACCCCATCTATATTCAGATGATCCCAAATTTGATATTTGTAGTTGGCAGGTGGTATTATTGATTTCAGGTTTTGCCGTTAATTGGTTAAATTATAAATAATTGATTCTTCAGCAATTTCAACAAGAATGAATTAATTTGCAAAGTTTATTGATCTTGGAGATTAAAAATCTTTTTATTACCAATAAGCAATAACTGATAAATGAGCGATTAGTAGCTTCACTTTATAAAATGCTTATAGTTAGACATGAATGATTAATTTTTGATACAAGCATGTGAGTACTGGTAGGATCAAACAGGTAGCAATCTTGACAGAACCGAATTTTAGCATCCAAGCAAATTTTTCGTAACCTTCAGTTTTCGTTTTCTGATCTGCTCAATTTTTTCTTAATTTAGCATTGCTGGATTTTTACCGCCAGTTGACAAACACAACCAAACCAAATATGACTTGCTTATTGTTGAAAGTGATATTACCTTAACCACGAGAATGTTTATAATTCAGATAATCCAGTGGCAAGTCTATCCATTTGTCGGAATGTATATGGTTGCTAGTAGTATACACAATCGAATTTGCAACTTCGGCGTCAAAATATCGCAGATCTAGCACTTTTTATTGCATTCTTTGTACTTGTTAAAGAAGTGTTGGGTTTCAAACTCCATCTTAAAGAATCGAAGTTAAGATGGCCGTCAACTTAATCATTTGACATTTGTTGTATGCAAATCTGTTCGGTTTGCCTGTTCTTCGTAGAAAGAATAATCTAGTCCGCAAAACCAAAATCTGTTATTTTGGCTACGATTCCAAAAAAGTGATGGCGCACGTGACTGTTGCAGCCAAAAATTTAAATTAACATTTATTCAAAATCACATTTACTGTTAGAGAGTAGTCGTCTTTCTAAAATTAATGTCTTCAACAAAAGTTTTTACTATTTGATCACCTATTTAATGCTTTCTTTCCATTTTTTTATGATTTTGAGGCTCAAAGAATATCTTATTTCCTGGCAACAGGTTCATCTGTGCAGTTTCTAAACTTTGAATAGCAAGTCCAACCAACCTTTGTTTGCACGTTTATTTGGAATAATTGTTAAACATTTGAAATTTTCAAACTAATAGGTATCATAGGATAAAAAATAACAGTAAAGAAATCTGTACGACTGATCGAAAATAATCACTTGACATGCCTTCCCTAGCTTGCTTAGATTCAATATTAATACATAAAATTAGAATTATCATAATAAAAAACGGTAAATCCAAATGAGGAAATTTCTAAATCTGGTATTATCGAAGGAGCTCCTACAACAGAATAATGTGGTCAATTATAAAGGGGATATTCTTGGAATAAATTATAGTAGGCAGTCGTATTTGAACAATGAGTGATTTATGCTGAATGAGAAAAATCTCAATGTGTTTAAAGCTGCTTCAATATTCCACTTGTTGGCAGGAAAGAATAAGTTCTACTCCATTAATATCCTGTAGTCTATTTCAGTAATATGGAGAACAATAAATGTTTTACTGACCATAATATACTTCAATATTGGATTGATTTCAACGCACAGGGTTTTTCTGGTACCTTATTGCCCCATCAATAGAGAGTTTGACCAAAGAGTAGCTTAAGAGATGACAGAGTTGTGCGATTTTGCAGCAAAAAATATTCCTAAATGCATTTCAACTATTATTACAAAGTATACCCAAGATATCAACTGACCAAGATACAAGTAAAATCTTGCTACTGAAGAAGCAACTCGAAACCACACACATTCCTTTACTCTCTTCTTCCGAGTTCCAAGATTTAACAATGTGTGCAACCTTGCAAATGCTCTGCTGTCGTTTTCGCGAAATAGGGAATGAGACCGGAGCTATGTCGGGCCGAGGCAAGAATTTTCCCCGTGTCGCAATCCCATATGGAGTGGTCACGACGTCAACGGTACTACAGCCAAGAAAACGGTAGTACACGCTACGCGGTAGCGGCTATAAACACCATCGCCTCCACCACACCAGGTTACGCCGCAATTAGGAATAGGGCGAGTGTTGCTAGGTAGGAGGTGGTGCCAGAAACGGTGGATTTGCCCCGTTAACCCAAAACGGTGATTGCACACGGCTACCACGCCTCACGTGACCAGCAAAAACACCTCCTTTTACTGAGGAAGAGGGAGCCACTAAACGCCCCCTTGACGGTATCCCCTAGAACCACATGTGTAAAAGCCATTAAACATGGCAGGAAGAGTGTCCTGCAGAGTAACATCGAACCCACCTTTGTGGGAATGCACACGACGGTGCCGTAGCCGTACTTGTAGAGACGCTGATCCCACTAGCACAGGTGCACATTTTCGGTTCTCACACCGGTTTGTGATTGTAGCGACACCCCTTCTACAGAGACACCATTTTTTGTTGACAACCAGACACCAAAAATTCCACCACCGTCTGGGGAGTCCACCATCAACCGCCATTCCCCCCCTTTGGATACGTGAAAGCCACCAGACATTCAACCTTTGACGTCGCGGTGACTAAGCCATTACGTAAGCGGCACTCGCAATCTACCCACCGCATTCTTTTGCCAGTAGTTGCCAATTCTTGGAATCAACAATCACCCAATTTATCCCACTGGCCACCACTTGTGCGGCCTGTTTGCAAGCGTCGTTTGCGTCACCATTGTTCCGTCTTTGGCGCGTGGTCCTTTGATTCCAGCCCTTGATTTACCCCAGTGGCCCTCTTGTTGTGGCCGCAATTGCACTTGGAGGCAGTGACCCTGTATTGACACCACCATGCCCCAATCAGCCGGTTTCATGAACGAATACACCTTGAGCCAGGTGGTGAACAACCAGACGTCGACGGCAGCGCAAATGACGGTGAAGGAGTACAAGCGAATTGGCGAAGGCGCGTTTGGCACCGTGGTGGAGGCGGTGTTGCGGTATGTTGACGACAACCCCGCCGCCGGGTCCGATTGGTTGGGCCCCTTTGCCATCAAGCGCGTGCCGGCGCAGACGGAGTACAAGCTGCGTGAGTTGGAGATATTGCGGGTGGTGAACCATCCCAACATTGTCAGTCTTCGGTTCTTTTTCGACAAGGCGGGCGCCAGCGACAACAAGGTGTACCAGAACTTGGTGATGGAATGCTTGCCTTCGAACTTGCAATCGGAGATCAAATACTACCGCCAGTCCAAGTACACCATCCCTTACCCCCACATGAAGGCGTACACGTTTCAGTTGGCGCGCGCCATGCTCTACTTGCATGGGTTTGGAATCTCCCACCGTGACATCAAGCCCTCCAACATCTTGGTGGACCCTGCCACCGTGACCCTCAAGATATGTGACTTTGGATCCGCCAAAAAGTTGGAGCCCAACCAGCCGTCGGTGAGTTACATTTGCTCCCGGTACTACCGGGCCCCCGAATTAATTGTGGGGTGCTCGTTGTATACCACCAAGATTGACATTTGGGGTCTTGGGTGCGTGGTGGCAGAGATGTTTTTGGGCAAGCCAATTTTCCAGGGCCAATCTCCCGAGTCCCAACTCAAGGAGATTGCCAAGTTGTTGGGTCCTCCGCCAAACACATTCTTCTTCAAGAGTAACCCCCAATACCGGGGCAACATGTACACCACCAAGCTCTTCAGCTGTTCCATCGAGGACCGGTTCCGGCAGATTTTCAGCAACTCCCCCCCAGATGCCATTGACTTGCTTTTGAAGATTCTTGTGTACGACCCCGAGTTGCGAGCCAGCCCTCGCCGAGTTCTCGTGCACCCGTTTTTCCACGAGCTCAAGCGAAGCGACTTCCAGGTGTATCCTCGGGGGTCGAGCGAGCCCATTGCATTGGATTTGTTCAATTTTAGCGACTATGAGTTGGAGTTGTTGGGGTCCCTAAAGAATGAGTTGATAACGAGGACATAACAAGGCACTAGAGTGTCAGTTTCTCGGTGCTTGATTATGTCTCCGTGTACAATAGATGTGTCTACACTACGCTAAGCACTAGTTGTTTTGATAGTTGTCAATTTTATAGAATACCCGGATAATTACATAGAACTAGATGTCGATTGCTGCGGGATGGTTGCCAACAATCCTATAATGCCAAACTGTAGCTATACTCGTCCTCAATGTTTTGCGATAACCATAACACGATGCAGCTCAACATCACGCTGCCGTTGCTGACAATGTTGGACACCCCCATGCCCAAGGTGGGGAAGGTGTAGTGCTTCAACAAAAACTTCAAAATGAACACCATGAAGCTGCCAGCCAACCCCCCGGCCAAGAGACTAAAGCCAAAGAACAAAATCACTCGCGCCGCCCACGCGTTGGTGTTGCCGCCGTTCAAGAAGCTGGAGTTGGGGTCGCTGACCAAGTTGGACTTTTCTATGGAGTTGACAATGAGCATCCCCAGCGACGAGCAGATGAAGGGGATCCAATCGACAAACGTCACGTGCACCAACGACGCATTGACGGTCTTGGAATAGATGGCGGCGTCGATGATGGCCCAGAATCCAATGGCGTAAAGCGCGCCTGAAAGGTAGATGCCAAATGCCCGAAGTTTGGCCGACTTGGGCAACCGGAGCATGGAGGCGTTGAATCGAAACAAGTGCTGTGGTCTTTCCATGACGAGTGGTTATGTGCTGAAGTATGGATGTGATGTGTTTGTATGAGGAATTGCAATTGCAAATGCGGTTTGGACGATGACAGAAGAGATGGTAGTGGTGATGGGGTTTTTGGTGATGGATGGGATTGTGGTATTTGGTGATAACGGTAGAATCGATAGTTCTCGCCCTTTTTTTGGAATCCGCACTGCCTTGAAATATTGGGACGATTTTGCAGCAAGACTGGAGGACACTCTGGCACCACTAGTGGTTGTCCAATTGGAGTGGTGATGTGGTGATGATGGAAGTGCCGTGGTTGTTTGCACTACCTTTGCTCTCTTTGTGGATCGGATTATCCAAGATACGACAGTGGGCTGAAGTTGCAGAACTTTGATGGTAATCGTTTTGACCCCATAATTCTGTGTTCTTGTAGCTACTGTGTTCATGTTACTGTTTTCATGTCACTGTTTTCTTCTTATTATACTGTATGCTGTGTTATTGTTGATGTATGCTGTGTTCTTGTTCTGTATACTGTGTTCATGTTGCTGTATGCTGTGTTCATATACTGTATATTTTGTTCTTATTGCTGTATACGTTGTTCTTGCTACTGTAATCTATGCTACTGTACTGTATACTGTGCTGTGTCTTATTACTATGTACTTGTTACTATACTGTATACTATGCTCTTCTCACTTTATACTATGTTACTGTACTGTATACTGTGATATTACCACTATATACTATGTTACTGCACTGTATACCGTGTTCTTGATACTGTATACTGTTTTCTTGATACTTTATACCGTGCCCTTGTACTGTATACCATGATCTTGTTACTGCACTGTATACTGTGTTCTTGATACTGTATACTGTTTTCTTGATACTTTATACCGTGCCCTTGTACTGTATACCGTGTTCTTGATACTGTATACTGTTTTCTTGATACTGTATACCGTGCCCTTGTTACTGTACTGTATTACGTCTTGACAGTCTCTATGCTATTCTTGTAACCGTACTATCTCTGTTCCCGTTATGTACTGTATACTATGCAATGGGCCTCGCATTATCATCTCTTGTAGCACCCACAACCACCACGTTCAATAACTTTTCTACCCCTACACTGTCAGCCATCAAACGGGGTGACATCCTTCGTCTCTGGGATTGCCAGTCGCACATACTTGTCGTCCAACTCAAACACATCAATATCCCCATCTCGTGTACAGGCAACCATGACCCGCCCTTCGTCAGAAGTGTCGATCCCCAACACCGCGTCGTGGCAGTTGCTGTACTGAAACACAATGTCCTTGGTCTGCACGTCCCACACCAAAATGCCATCCTTTTCCGACCCACTAACCACCTTGGGAGTAGCAGTTTTGGTGACAAACTTGGCTTCGCAATTGTAGTTTTCACTAATGGGTTGACCATCTACCCCCTGATAGGTCTTGATCACCCGGTTTTCCATATACGCCCATAGCCGTATCATCCCATCGAGACTGGAGCTGAGGATATACAACCCATTGGGCGACATCTCCACGTGAGAGATGGGGAAATTGAGAACATCATTGGTAGAGGCGGTGGCCGTGCCGTGGGAGGTGGAATTGTAGGAAAGGGTCTTTAGACACTGACTGGTCTCGAGATCAAATAGCCGCATTAAGCCATCGTAGGAAGCACTTACAATGATTGAGTTGTCGGGAGACAAGCATAAGGAAGACACGGGGTCGGAGTGTGCTGCCAAGGTTGTGAGGATCCTTCCCAGTGTGATGTCCCAAATGACAATGGTTTCGTCCGCAGAGCCACTGATGAGGATGTTGCCCTTGCTGACAAACTTGAGGGTGGTGATGTGGTAGGTGTGCTTGCGAAGGATCTTAATGCACTTGCCGGTGGCTATGGACCAGAGGCGAATGGTCAAGTCGTCGGAGGCCAGGGCTAGGATGTTGGAATTTATGGGGGAGAACACAATGTTGGATATCCCCTTGGTGTGGCCAAGTAGTTCGGCAACCATGGCGCCGGTGGTGATGTTGTACACCTTAATGGTAGTGTCGGACGAGCATGTTGCAAATGTGTTTCCGTCAGGGGAGATGCGGATGGAGTTGAGGGACGCGGAGTCGGAGAGGGAATACTTGAGATTGTACAAGCCCGGCATGGGGAGCGAGGGGATGTGTCCATTCATGGCGAGGGGTTGCAGGAGCAAATGCAGATGAGACGTTGTTTATACTATAATTATGTAATGGGAGTGCAATGGGAATGCAATGGAAGAGATGGGAGTGAGATGGGACAGTGATGGGCTATGGGACTGTGATTGTCAATGAAATGCAGTTGAACTGTGCTCTGCTGTGATGCCGTGAAGAACAAAAGCTGATTCCAACTCAGTACCAGACCATATACAGACAAAAGTCAACTAGAATTGAATGCACGGGTGCACAATGTGTATCAAATATAATGGTGGTATATACAAACAATATACAATGATATCAACAACCAGTAAAATACATCAACGACTATATGCAACTACTTGGACAGGATTGTCAAGTTTTTTGTGGTGAGAAATCGTCGCTCATGGCAGCCATGCGGGAGATCCACGAGTCGAACAAACTGTGCTCAATGTCATCAAACTCGCTGTAGCCCTGCATATACCGCGAGGACATGGTGGTGACGGCGGAGTCACGAGGACGAGTCACGGTGTAGTTGGAGGGGATGATGAGCCTGGGGAGCATGGTGCGTGGGGAGGGGCCGTCGTAGTCTTTGGCCACCTCCTTCAAAAAGTACTTCAAGTACTGCAACACCACCACCTTCTTACCATTGCCGTCGCCGTCCTGGTTGTGCACAAACGTCATGAGCGCCAACAAGGAGTCGTTGAGGGTCACGAGGCCGTCGTACTGCTCGGTGGTGAGGGTGTTTCTGGAGTCGAGCTTGTGGAATACCTTGGTGAGGATGCGGTGGAACTGGGGCCGGATGGTCTTCATTAACTGATCCTGCTTGGTGGCGAGTTTGGGAAATGACTGGTAGTGGATGTTAGGAGGGGCGACATTGGCAGCCGGAGGTGGAGGAGTGGGGGACGCGTGGGACGCGGGGGGGGATGACAGCGACTCGCGACTTGGGGTGGATTTGGCCGGGGAGACATTGATGGTGCTGATGTCAAAGTGGATGGACTTGTGGGGCGATGGCGACTGTTCGCGCCATTTCATCTGGTTGCGGTGGATATCAGTGGGGATGTAGACGTTATGGGGCTTGGTTATATGGTTCTCCTGGTCCCATACTTGCTTGCGGGTGATCAACTTCCTCAACCACCGGGACCTATCGGGGTGGTGACGGTGGTTGGTGATAAACTTGTGGTGAAGAAGTTTGGAGGCAGAGGCACGTTCCTTGGGGTCCTCGACAAAGCACAGGGCCATGAACAGAGCCAATTCCTTACTTACCGACAACAGAGCCAAGCCAATGAGATTGACAAAGTCGTTGGCACGGTGGCACCGCGAGATCAACCGGAGGGCCTTCATGGGGGGATAGTGGTTCTGGAGCGGGGGCTTGCCCGTGACCATCTCGTAGGCACAGCACCCCAAGGACCAGATGTCGGCCTTGAGGCTGTGACCACCGTTGGTGTTGACAATGACCTCCGGGGCCATCCAGTACGGGGTGCCCACCGTGGTGGTACGCCTCGACAAGTTTGACGAGAGCTGGGTCGACACCCCAAAGTCGGTGATCTTGACGGTGCCGTTCTTGGCCACCAAGATGTTCTGGGACTTCAAGTCCCGGTGGATCTTGCCCTGGTTGTGGAGATACTCCAATGCCAGTAACATGTCGGCGAGAATGGCTGCCACCGTAGCTTCGTCGTCCACGGGCCCGGGACGGAGCAAGTCAAACAACGAGCCCCCGTCCACGTACTCCATCACCACCCACAACTTGTAGTTCTTGACAAACGACCCCAAGTACCGCGTGATGTGGGGCAGTCGGCACTCACTGATGATCTGGATCTCCTTGTTGATCTCCAGGAGGTCGGTGGTGTCGTTCTCGAGGTCGATCTGTTTAATGGCCACTTCGAGGTTGGTGGCCTTCACCACCCCGCGGTACACCACTCCAAACCCGCCGCGTCCCACTTCTTCGCACACCTCTAGCTCCTGAGCCGAGTACACCCGATGGCTCATGTCTACAGTCCAGGTTGCTCTACGCTGGGATGCACGGATGGGGTCTAGAATGGGGCCATTGGTGGGGAAGTACAAAATGTAAACACTTGTTACGAGCCTGGATCCGAGCCGCACGCCGCACGCCGCACCATCACATCCGTTTTGAGCATTTGTCATCGCCCTCTGTTCTCTGGATATCAGTCGCCATTGCTGAGCGAGCGTTTTCGAGGCTCTACTGGCGATCTTAAGGCCCAAATTGTATAAACTCAGACTCCTGGTGTTGCTGAGTCACATGACCCTGCTATTAAGGCGATTTGTGCAAAAAGCAGGGCTGGTCCCGCTTGTTACCCGTGCCCCACTTTCGACCCCACTCGTTGTCGGACGACGGCTAGGGACGTCGTCGTCGCATCTGGAGGCTTTCAACGATGTGTTCATCCATAAAACACTCTCGCTGACCAAACTGCAGGAAAATGACGTCATCAGATGCACCATCTTCAACGAAACGGGCGATATCATCCACCACGGCAAGGACATCAAGAAGCACCAGTTCATGAAGGATCACAGGTTGGTGCCGCGGGACTTCCGCAAGATCTCTCGTTTTCACCACAGCCACAACTCCTCGGTGTCGGTAGATATGGTGCCGTCGGTGGTGACCCGTAAGGACAGCATCTTGTTGAACTTGTTGAACATTCGTGCCTTGATAAAACACGACATGGTGGCCATCTTTGACTCCGCCCACTCCTCTTCGTCCACCGGGTCGCGTCTCAATGAGTCCCATTCGCATGCACTCTTACTCAAGGAGTTGGGGCTCAGGTTGAAACGAACCAACGAAGAGAACCTTCCGTATGAGTTTCGCGCTCTTGAAGCCATTCTTATAGGGGTGGTGTCCAACCTCAACACCGAGCTCAAGGTGCATCAGACGGTTCTTCAGAACATCCTTGCAGGGCTTGAAGACTCAATCGAGCGCAACAAATTGAGGTATTTGCTTATCCAATCCAAAAAGACAGCACAGTTTCACCAACGAGCGTCGCTTATTCGCGACCTTCTTGAAGACTTGCTCGAAAAGGACGACGAACTAAACGACATGTATCTCACCGCCAAGTGGGAAAACCACCCGAGATCAGGCACAAACCATGCTGAGATTGAGATGCTACTTGAATCCTACTACCGCACTGCCCACGAGATTGTTCAAACGGTGGAAAACCTCAGGTCTCAGATAAAAACCACAGAGGAGATCATCAATATCGTCCTTGACTCCAACAGAAATGAGCTCATGTTACTTGGGTTGAAGTTTTCCACCGGGCTTCTCTCTATGGGGATTGCCTTATATGTTTCAGCACTCTACGGTATGAATCTTGAGAATTTTATAGAAGAGACCTCAGGAGGGTTTGAGATGGTGGTGGTAGGGTCCACCATTGCCCTTGTGTGTCTTTTGGTGTTCTCGGTCAAGCAACTTAAAAAGGTGCAAAAGGTGACTATGACCGGACTAGATAGCCGACCTCATAAGAAAAGCTTTCATTAGCATGTATATAGATTGAGTATCACCTAAGGATAATGTGGATAATGAGGATAATTAATGTAATTTTAAACAGATAGTCTGAACACGTTGAGCGTGTACTTATTGTATATTGACGGTTTAATGAGTGAATACTTTGACGATGTATATTCGTTGAGTGTATACTGAAAACTACTCCTTATATTTCGAGTACCAAATGAGCACTGGGTATATTGAATCTGAAGCGTATTGTATACCAATTGTATTGGATTCTAAGTATATGGGGTTTATTGAGTGAAATAAGAGCAAGAGAATATGTCTATTCAACAGCAACAGTATTGCCATATATTTATTGCATTACTGTGCATGATAAGGTGAATAGGTGAAGACCAAACAGCTATTTAGGTATATTATATGTGTACAGATTTTTTAATGTGTTGGTAATTTATATACATCGAATATACCTTATGCAAATGCAATGTGCATACTATAAACACATCAAGTGGATATCAAAAGGACGTTTCGTGCTATTTATCTTGATTTTATATTTCCAAGAATGTAGTACACCGATTAAAGAGCTATGTTTCTAGAACTCCATTTACAATACAACGTAATAGTACTTAGTAGATTTAACTATGCATTTACCTTGAAACCTGGCTTCATATATTATGCTAGTCTTCAAATTCAACATTAATCTTGGGGGTTAAGAACGTCGAACTCGAGCTTCTGGGCCGCATGGGAATAACATCGCCCAACACTCGCATGTCCAAAGAGTTCATGGGGGTATGAGTAGGCAGTGCGCGGGGACTAGGGTTGGGAGTTGCTTTGGTTCTAAAGGGACGGAGGGTGAATGAGTCACTACTCAAAGGCCTTGGACTTTTGGGAATGGTGGATGCAATCACTGTGGTGGGCTTGCTTGGACTCTTGGGTTTATCATCACCATTACTTTGTGGTACAGGCAATGGGAGCTTTTTCACCGTGAGTCCCTTCTTTTCTGTCTCCTTCTTGGTTTTGAAGCTCCTCTCATGATTAACCAACACCTTGAATAAACTTGATCGTAACGGCAACTTGAACAAATCTTCTGAGAAGAGGGTATATGTGTCCAAGGGTGGCTTAAATCCAGTAGAATGTTTGGTGGTTGAAGGTCGCATAATGAGATGAACAATAGGAATGGCACCAATAGTATCCATGGAATTTAACTGCTGACATACTTCCTGGATCTTTTCTTGGTCATCTTCTTCGTTTAACTCTTCATTCAATTCGTCTGATAATTCGTAGCAGGAGATTTGTCCCAACCCAAATACACAAGCTAGATGTTCAACCAAGTAGATCAAGGACGCTAAATTGCTCCGAGGAATGGATGACAACTGTTGAACCAATTCCTCTCCACGATTTTGGGTTTCTTTTGCTTTGCCGTACAAGTTTGTAATTGCATCAAACACTACAAACGGGATCATACTGTCACCAATGTCAAGCAACCAACTTTTAATAAAATTGACCACTGCCTTGGGATTTTGCTCTCGTAAGTAACCAATGACATTGTTGATAAATTCCGATTGATTTGAGACTTCGTTAGCAATTTGGTCGTCAAAGTGTGGTTCTTGGTCAGCAATGACCTTAATGATATTCTGCTTCAATTTCCACAGTTCATGAAAGTCAAGGGGGGCCATCCAGAAGCTTCGTAATTCTTCTTGATTCTCATCTTCAAGTAGCTTGACACCTCGGTACAAAAAATAAGGAATCGACCATAAACTAACGAGATCCATATCATTTCCAACTTGGCTATTTTGTATCTGCAACGGTATATCTTTGAAAAGATTAAACTGGTATTTCAAATTCTGGAAATTGCCAGAAATTGGTACTCCTTTCTTCTTTTGAATAAAAGCTTCAGGAGTGGCACTTGCAGGAAAATAAATTCCTGTGCTAAAGGTGTCCATAGTGGATTCGAAGTCGTGGATATAGTTATCGGAATGGTTAATTCTTTGTAAAAAGTCATTGGAAAACTGCCTGAGCTCTTCTACTGATTTTTCAGAATACCGATAAAGGATTTCCAGCAATCTCGACAAGCTGCGGTATGAAATTTCGATTTTCATCTTTTCAAACTTTTCCAAGTATTGAGCGGTATCATGGATGTGCTTTTCGAGCAAGTACTTCAATTCCTGCATTTCAAAATACTGGTCCCGGTACTTGTCCTCGAGATCAACAATTTGTTCACGATAATTGTTCTTTAAAAGGGAAGTTTTGACAGTGTTAAACATGCCGTTGAAACGCTTGGATGTGGTTTGAGCTACATCGTTCATAAATTTTGCAGCAGTATCCTCGATCTTGGGCTTGGTAGCATCATTGGAAGTATTATCTTGATGGCGGTTTTGAGAAAAGTAGTAAGCCAAATCTGTCCATTCAAACCACATACCCTCACTCTTGAACTTCTTGACCCCTAGGAAGCTAGTCGGGGTGATAAACTTGAGGTCGAGCAACGATTGGCCGTATTTTTCTAAATTCATTCTGGAAGGATTGAGGCCAGGAATATTGGATTTCCCAATGTTGTCGCACAACGATTGACTGGAGAAGAGTTCGTTTCTATATCCTGGCAATGGAATCTTTCTCTTAACCACTGGTACCAGGCTGATAAGTTTGTCGAGAATTATCCCTAGGTCTTGCTCATTGGAGACAACCGTGGTGCCAACTTTGGCGGGAAAATCCAACAGTAACATCTGGTCAACATTGTCTAGCAGTTTCAGGTCCAGTACATCGTTGTCACTGTCACTTTCATGAGGTTCCTGAGGCTCTTCTTCGCCTCGAGACGCGGCAAATTCGTGGAGTCTCTTTTGCTCTCCATGCTGGCCCCTAATCTTGGCGATAGCAAGATGGGCTTGGACATAATCTTGGTATAGTTCATCAAGAGAGGCCATTTCCTGGTTGATTTTGGGCTGATGATGCTTGATGTACACAGTGAGATCCTGTAACACGTCTTTGTCGATGGTGGAGGCCAACCGGAGAAGCAATTGAGATTCTCGTGATAGGTGGTCGATGTGGCAAGAAAAGGCAGTGTCCAAGGTTACGGGCTGGGGCTCTTTGCTGGAGGAGCTGGTGATGCGGATAGGTGCTGAGGGAATTCGGTTCTTGACGGGGGTGGTGCCAGGGGAGCGATGGGCTGGTCTTGAGGGGGTCAACGGCGTTGTTGTCTGCGAATATGGCGAAAAGATGCTTTCAAGGGGGAAGGAGTCGATGCTTAACTGGTTGAGGAACTCACTGTTGGAATGGTAGTAGTTCATGTAACTAAATGCCAATTTTCGTAGTTCATGGAGTTGCTGGAGCGACCTCTGGGACTGGCTCTTGAGATTGTCGATGCCCGTCTTGTAGTCTGCCGACCAGTAGACGTTGGCAAACCGTGGGGCCATGGGAGGAAGTGGTGATAGCGTCTGGTTGGTGGAGGAAGAGGAAAGTGGTTGATAACTAATGTGAAGCCGGTATCAGCTAGCTCGGGTTAATGTTGGAAAATCGGTATCCTTTGACCAATGGTTGAAGCCCACGACCGATATCTTCTACTTGATGCTATGCTTTACGAATATCCAGTGTAAACGTCTGAACACCGATGTCAATAACCAATGTTGATATGTAATTTCTGATGTTCAACACTCGCGTGGTGGGGTTTTTACAAATCTGCGTGTACAGCGATGCATTGTTGACAATCGATGCGACGGCACAAGAGCGCGGTCCACAGTGTTTACCAAATCGATCAGTGCGAGTAAACATCACCAAGATTGGGAAAACCACCACCACGAACAAATCCAAACAGGGAAGTGCGGGCGGCAATGAATGTGGTTGACATCGATGCCGACATTGTTGACATCCGTGGCGACATCGCTTCGTTGACCAAAGACATTGACGGCTTGGAGCAGACAAAGAATCTGCTATTGCGCGAGGTTGCTAACTTGGAGACAGAGGGTGACCATGACGACAGGATCCGGGGCGAGGACATTCCAGATATAATCAGACACAGTCATTTCGATGCCTCGATTGCCAAATACTTCAATGACGGCGAGAACGACGATGCTGGTTGGGGGGGCAGAATCAATAGCCTTGGCCCTTCAGATAATGGCCAAAACATCGCCATTGCCCACACTAGAACTACCATGGAAGATGTCGAGCTCAGAGAGAACATTCTCTATGAGAATATCTTTCGTATGGGAGGCATAACTGCCTTCCCCATCAACCAATACCTCTTTGCTGATGAAGATGTGCTTCTCGGGGTGCGGTTCGACGTGTTTTCCCACCACGACCGCAGGTTCAGGACCCCACATTACGTGATTCTCCGCAAGATCAGCCAACCGAGCAAGGAGAACATTGTAGTGCACAAATGGTCGGTGCACAAGCACACGTTACCACCATATCTTCCTCTTGACCAGTACCAACAGTTACTTGATGATCTGGAACACCAACTACTTGAGTTTGTTATCCGCATACGACAGTACTTGACGAGGGTTCAGTACAAGCACGATAAATTTGATCAATTGCGGTTGCTCAAGACTGGCCAGTTCGGACTACCTTTGGACAGAGACATTGTGGTGGACATGGATCGTGACTTGGCATGTCAGCGAATCCGGGTTGTTGTAAACAAGAAACTGCAACCACGATTTGAACTTGTGATGCTCTGCAACCAAGACACAATTGACGTGGTCCACTTTGTCAATGACAGGAGAGACATTGACTCTAGTTTGATTATGTGCGAAAGCGTGCTCCGCCATTCACCCGTCAAGGACTTGGTCAAGAACTTCAAGACGGTGATTAATATCCTCATCAGGAATGAAGTGATACAATAGCTACAAAAAAATATCAACCCTGGATGTAAAGATACCACCACTGGCTTGGTGCTCTATTTGATCAGTTCGGTAATAAAAACTACAACACTTTACGGATCCCTATCAACTCGTTCCAACGATAATGGTGGATATTATTGCTGGACTACGTCCAAATCTACTCCAGTGGTACGATATAAAACATATAATCAATCTTGATCTATAAACAATCAAAAGCAAACTTTTAATGTGAACAACATGTCAATTCATTTCATCCAATCACCCTAAAAGGCATTGCCAAATCCTGCGCCCGTAGGTTGGAACCCGAGCCCCGTCACATTTTGTCCAATAGGGCCATTCGTAATCATCAATGGTTGCCCAATAGTTGGCTGCTCTTCCTCCTTCTTCTCGACCTCTCTTCTCTTTTTCAAATCTTCATAAACTTCGTTCAACCTTATTTTATTCTCATACGCAACAGAAATCTCATATGGCTTAATAAAGTTGGCCAAATCATGCAACCATGACAACTCTAACACGTAATCGTACTCAATAAATTCATACGAGGTGTACAATAAAGCAACAAAGCACTCATGATTACCAGTCTCGACAAAGTAGTCCAACAAATCGTGAGCAATCTTGGTCGATTTGGAAACAGCCACAGTTCTGATTAAATCGGGCCATAATTTGTCATTCTTCAAGATCGAAATTGATTTGTTAAACTTCCTCTCCTTGGTATATAATGTAGCTGAGATCTGTCTAAAGAAAATCAATTCGTGGTTTTCCAACCTCTCAGCCAAATCCAATTTGTTAAATCTGTTATTGGATTCATTTTCGATTGATGATCTCAATGATTTATAGTCCTCTTCTTCAATCAACAAATCGTGGTAAGCAGAATTCACCACCGAGTTGTTCTTATCCAATACGCTAATCAAAAATGGTTTGATCATGGGCAAGTTGTCAGACTTAACAAACATCCTGACCACCCGAGGTAAGTCCAATTTAGGAGTCAAAACACTCAACAAATCAACCAAAAGAGATGGATTCTCATTCAAATAGAATTGGATTGCTTTGTAATAAATTTCCAAATTAGGTGCCTTGACAATAATTTCCTTGAATGAAGAGTGGTCAAATGCAACTTCTGATTTTTCAAGCATAGTCAATGCAGCATTGTCCCATTCTTCGTAATGACAGTACAAAAAGATCAATTCAGGGTACAAATGGGCCTCTTCGCACGCGGTTAACACTTTAGGAATGTTGATTCTAGACCAGAAGAGCTTCAAGTGTTCCATAACCTTTTCAGGGCTGTACTTAGAATACAAGATGGCCAATTCAGTGAACATACCCATATGAGCTCTTTCCAATCCCAAACCATTCTCAAAAAGCGCAATCAACTCATTGAAATAGCCATTGTATTCATAAGTCTTGACCAATTCAGGCAATTCCTCAGCATCAACAATCAAATTCAACCCACAAATTTGAGCCAATCTGAACTCCTTATTCTCAATACATGCAGCATTCACTTGCTTCCATACACTAATGTTGGATGCCTTTCTGGCACAATCCACTGCACCTTGGTAATCTTGCAAGTAAACTAAAGTAGTAGCCAACTTGGAGTATTTGGAAACATTTGAGTACAAAATCTTGGCAGCTTTGTAGTTCTTTGCTTCAAACAACTTGTCACCAATAGCTTCCAAATCAGCAACATTGGATCCGCCAACAAATCTTTCGATTTCGTTTAATCTATCCAAGGATGCATATGCATTAATTAATGCACCATCAATGACAGGCTCTCTCAATGTTTCTCTAGCCATGTCCAAGAAGGCAATCAACTCCTCTTCCTTACCAGCATGTTCGGCTATTTCAATCACTTGTTCAAAGTTTTCTGGGTTCTTTGACTTGACATATGAATCAATAGCTTCAGGAATGCGCAATCCATTCAATTGAGCCGTTCCCAACTGGTACCACAATTCGGAAGTATTATACTTTTCTGCATATTGTTCACCACGATCTAATGACATGATATCATCCACCAACACTTTCATGGCATCATTTCTCAATTCAAATTTGTCGTAGACTTCAAATGCTTCTTCGTACAATTGGTTATCAACACACAATGGGGCAATTTCTTGAGGGTCAAACTTGTCTAACTTTTCAATGTAATTAGAAACCTTTGAAGGATCGGCCTTGATAGCAGTCAAAATCAAAAGTCCTTGTAAGGAAGTGTTGTCATTAAATGGAGATGGCTCCAAAATAATCTTTTCAAGCAATTCCATCAATTCTTCGGGCAAATCATTCTCCATAAAGGCCTTAACGGTGATGGAGATTGGTTCGGGATCACTCAATTCAGGAATACCAGTGGAAATCACTTGATCAATCAACTGTCTTCTGTGGATATTGTCACTATCTAATACTCTGTTCCACAAGTCCAAGTCAGACTTGCTCAACAAATACCTGGCTTGGTATTTGTACATCTTGTTCTCATTCGTGATATTGATCAATTCATCGTCATTGCCACCTTTAGAATAGGAAATGTATGCCAAATAAGGATCACGCTTTTCACAGTACTTACCAACAGCCAATGTGTCATAATTATCGTTTTCTTGCAAGAACTTCTCGGGAGAGTTATTAGAATCGATATAAATTTTGGCCAAAGTGTTGTATACTTCTTGATCGTTAGAGCCTCCTTCTAAAGTCTTTTCCAAGAATGGAAGCAAAATCTTCAATCTGTTTCTCTTTTCAACTTCGGCAACCAATTCTTTAATAGGAACTCTGCCCAAGACAGACATCAACAACCCTTTGATTATATTCTCATCACAGTCAACGTCCAACAATCCAGCAATAACTTGAGGAGTATTAGCTGGATTGACACTCTGCACATATACTTCAATAAATTTGAAGTATTGATTTTTGTACAAGTACAAAATCAAGTCGTGAACAAAGTTGAACCTGTCACAAACAATAATCAATGGTAATTGGTCATCCAATTTAAATTCCTTCAAGAAGTTCTTGACCTTTTCACCATTGTAGACATTGTTATCCCTAACCACTCTTTCGATTTCTTTGGTCTGGTTCATCTTAGCAGCGGCCTGAATATATTTGAAAACCACCTCTGGTTCCTGAGTCAAATTGACAATTGAACCCAAGTAGTAATACAACCCTTCAGTGCACTTGTAGTCTTCGAAGATCTTGATCAATGTCAAAGGTCCAATCAAATCGGAGTATTTAGTGGCCACTTGGATGATCACTTGCAAGTTTTGTTGGATGTTGTTGCTCAACAATTCTTTCAAACAAGCTACTGATTGTTCCACATTCAATTGACCAAAGTATGCAACCAACCAATCGTTAGGCAATACATTGGTATGAACAATAACTCTCTTTATGTCCTTCAAATCGTCATAATGTTCGAGGGCTCTCTGGAATAAACCCGACTTTTCACATAATTTACCAATGGTTGGTTTATCATAGTGACTAAACATTTGATTTCCTAAAATGGCATCAGCAACTTGAGGGGCATGTAACAAGTTGGTCTCCAAAACCTTGGTTTGCAAATGACCTTCTGCTGGAGAATCATTCTTCAATGCGTCCAACAAAAAGGCAGTACCTTGTTGGATATAATTCTGAGAGAAAAACAAGTCGGCCACGGTCTCAATATTCAAATTGTCATCAGGAGCTGCAAGTAACGAAGTAGCAAATTCGCTTGCCTTGTCGGGGTTGACTCTGATCAAGTTTTGAATCAAGTTGGTATAATCTGGATTATAACCAACCTTCTGGCAATAGGGTAAAATCTTGTCAAACTGTCCCAATTCAGCCAAACACGATACCACCTTGATATTGACATTGGCACGGATGTAAACGGCCAAAGCAAGAGCAGTATCATTATAAGACTTGACAATGTCACCCAATTCTTCCGATGATGTCAACTTATCTTCCTTCAACCATTTCTCAAACAAAGGCTTACGATCTTGCTGCAAGACTGGCTTGGCCAATTCAATAGACTCATACTTGTTCAAGGTTCCCCTGTCCAACAAGGTAGAAAAGTATTGCAAAATTGGCGATATTTGTCCCGGCTGTGGGGTAATATGCTTCAACTTGTTGATGGTATCTTGTGTACGTAATTGTTCGGAGGAAGCAGCAACTTTGGCAGCATTGGTGTAGTCGCCTTGGTTCAAGTAGTTTTGGAATTGTTGTTGGAACAAATTCTCTGCCCCGGGGAATCCACCACGAGAAGACAATGCCAAAGCCAATGGAACATTTGACAATTTCTCCAAGACATAAGGAATGATCTTATCACGGGACACCTCCACACTCAAAACTTGACCGGTTTTATTGATTGTTAAAAGACCGGTACCGTCGTTGTAGGCACTGGCGGTGAACACAGGGTCAGCGGTGATGCGGTTAACAAACAAATTAGCCCCGGTTTCAATATCGTATAAATGAATGAAACCATATTTCGTCAAGACGTAGATGATGCCATACTTGTTGGATGCTTGCAAGCTGATGGGGAAATCGTTGGCGGCGTCGGGAGGGAAGAAAATATCAACCTGTTTCTTTTGGAAGGGAGGGTTTCCGTCGACATGGTCAATTTCAATAATATGCATGTTTCCTTGACCCAGTGCATTCTTGTTACCAACGCAGAACACCTTGGTGGGTTGGACCCCGCCCAGTAATGTCACGGAGGCGAACTTACAAACATGACCCTCAATGGCTTGCGACACATTGCGCGACTTGCTGTATAACTGAATGTGGCCGGCGATCCTGCCGTCCTCCTGGGCAATACCGGTGACGGCAAACCAGTTCAAAACGGGGTCGGCGACAAAGTTTATAATCTGGGCATTGTTGAGGGTGTGGTGTCTGTCAGTTAATTTGACGGGTCCGTCATTGGTGCCATCAAAGATATTCCAGTAGTAGATGGCAGAACCGGTGACGAGACCCAAATATTCGTCATCAAGCCACTTCCAAAATACCACGGGCTCGTCCATGGTGAACGCCTTCAACCGCTGCTTGGTAGACAAGTTGAAGTTCTGCAACACAGTACCATTTGCTCTCAAACTGATGACAAACTGGCGAGGGTGCATGATGGCATTGTCGGCACTCATATTCTTCCTCGTGATCTCATTGTTGTTGGACAAGTCGACAATGGCCACGGTATTGCCATTGGCGCTCTGTTCCCGCACACACACATAGCGATCGGACTCGAGGGTGGTTGATTTGAAGTCCAATGACGAAGGCTGGATGCCCAACAGCGTCAATTGGGTCAACTCGGTGAAGTCAATGGGGATATCGTTGGACATGACAAACAGCAACGAGGGTGATCAAAGGGGGATTGGGGTTTGATGAAGTGTTATTGGCGGGGTAATTGCTGTGGTGGTGAATTAGTTGTTGCTAAGGGTAGGGATGGATGTTTGTCGAATGTCTATGGGTGATTGGAAGGGAGTTGGTGTTGACGTCGACTTTGGCGGAGGCTGATTCCCCTTTTTTCCCGACGGGGTGGACAAATGCTACGTGTTAGATAAGTGCTTACGTAAGACGCACTCAATTGCAACCATGGAGGTGGGGAAGGGCAGTGCACGGGATGGCTCTGACGGGGATGATTGGATTAGCAAATATTCTGTGAGAGTAACGGGGGATGGTGCAAAGGGATAAGAGATGGTTGGAGGAAATGTGGGTGCACTTTTTTGTAGTGGAACCCCCACTTTGAATCGTATGTGGTGGAACAAACAAACAACAACGGAGCCCTTGGATGTGTTTGGGGTACCACGAATGGCTGTAGCGAGAAAAGAAGACATGGCGCGAGTAATGTTCGTGCGATAAACGGACTGGGCCATTGTAGGGGAAAAGAAGCAACCAAAATGAGATGAATCAGGGAAGGACGGAACGGTTGCAAACTGGTAGCAACACACTTGACTGGCACTGGACTGGCACCGGATTGGCTTTGGATTGGCAATGAAGGAAACTATCAGCAGTTATGAGGACGGAAAAGGGGAACTTTCAATTTCGACTCTGATTGGACAGGCTACTTAAGCATCTGCAGCTCAATGGATCATAAGATAAAACAATCTACTAATTTCTATTATGCACTGATCTTCTAACCAAACCCTTCTATTTCCCAGACGTATATACGATAGCCATAAAAGGCTAAATGTCAGACCTCAAGCCACCAACCACACCAACAACACATACCACATCAACAACAAATCACAACGGCGGCCGCACTGTAGCTATCACATCCTCAACAATCTTGTTGCTAAATCCCGTGGGACTGTAGTCGTCCTCGGTGGCCCTGGCCTTGTTCAAATACTGCTCTACAAAGAAATAATCACTGCCGTACCAATCGCCAGTCAACATGCTAATCTCCATCCTCCTGCGGTACTCCATCTCTCCGCGGGTGTTGTCCCGCTCGCCACCTCCATGGTCGCTAAAGAGCTTGTTATACTCCCAGTCCACCAACCAGTAGCACACCTTTCTTGTCGCCACCTTGATATAGTCTGGAGTGACAAATAGATCTTTTTTCCCCTCATCGGCCCCCGCACGGAACCATTTCCATAGGATCATCGCCTGCGACAATTCAGTGATGTAGTCACGGGTGACAGTGGGCACACGTGCAGATCTAGGGGCTAATGATGCGAGCCGGTGGCAGCGGACGTGTACAATCAACGAGTAGATGTAGCGTCGAACATCAGGCGCAACAAACACCTGCGACAACTGGTGTTGCAACCCCGTGATGCTCTCCTGGTACTGGGGTATGGCGTTGACATGTAGGGGTGATGGGTCGGGATAGTTGATGCAGAGCCAAAACTTTTCCTTGAGAAGGGGCGACATCTTGTGGTGGAATAGGTCGTGCTCAACCACAAGTATCACCGTGAACAATGCGGGCTTGGCCACCCGAAACTTGTTGTTGACGACAATGGGCTGCTGTCGTATGCGAGCAACGTTCATCTCGTACTGGTCGATCTGGAGGAGGAGGTCATACACCCTGTTTTGTTGTTCATGGGTGAGCCGCTGCACGTTCAGACACACAACGACATTCTTGAAGGTGTGATGGCCATTCTCGACGTTGGAGAACTCGCACACCAACTGGTCTACGGTGTTGTGGTGGGTCAAGTCGACGTGAGTATACTGGTGGGGCTCGAACGAGCACCACCGCGAAAGCACATCCTCGGAAAACTTGGCAACCGTGGACGAGCTGTCCTGGCACGAGATCACAAATCGCCTATTGGCCATGAGCGAGAGTGACAACGCTGTAAATATGTTGTCCATGGTGGGTGCATGGCTGGGGATGGCGGCAGCAGTACTGGAGCCTAAGAACTGTGCCTCCACGAGGAAACAAATCTCTCCCTAGAAAAGCTCGTGCCAGTTCGCACTGCGAGCACTCCGCGAAAAAATAGCCCTGGCGTGGCCGGGGACGCAGGGCGAGCATATCCTGCATATTCTCGGGAGTTACCGTTGACGTGTATGGAATTTTTCACCTCCGCCAGGTCCAAAAGTACCGGTTCCGAAGCGGCCACGAGCTAGAAAGTGTCAGTACTCCCTATTTACGGTAAGAATCACTTTGATAGCACGGAAGAAAGATGCGGTGGACATGTTTTGTGTTCAACATCCTCTTGTTGGTGACGGTTGCCCTTTGTAGCAAGGACTACTACAAGGTGCTTGGGGTGGAGAAAAGCGCCCTGGAAAAGGAAATCCGGTCGGCGTACCGGCAATTGACATTGAAGTACCACCCAGACAAGAACCCTGGCAATGACAAGGCGCACGACAAGTTCATCGAGATTGGAGAAGCGTACGAGGTGCTAAGCGACGCCACCAAGCGTAAGAACTACGACACCTACGGAACTCCTGACGGACAGCCCCAGCAGCCAAACGTTGATTTTGGCGATTTCTTTGGCCAGTTCTTTGGAAATGCTGGAAACAGAGGCCCAAGGGTCAGAAAAGGCGACTCCACCCAGGTCAATATCCATGTGCCACTACAGGATTTTTACAATGGCAAAATCTTGGAGTTTGACGTGGAAATGAAAAACTTTTGCGAAACCTGTGAGGGAACTGGCTCCAAAGACAAGGAAAAGCATGTTTGCGACAAGTGCAAGGGTTCGGGACACATTACCATTCGCCAGCAGTTAGCACCAGGAATGGTGCAGCAGATTCATGCCACGTGTGACAGGTGCAATGGCCAAGGTAAGGTGATCAGCCGACCATGTGGCGAATGTGGTGGCCAAGGTGTCAAACAGGGGCCTCGCCACTATGAAATCTACATTCTGCCTGGGCAACCACGAGATTCCAACCATGTAATGGAAGGCGAAGGGGACAAGAACCCCGACTGGGTTCCTGGGGACTTGATTGTCCACATCAAGGAAGATCTCAACAAGAGCTGGGGCTACAGGAGAATCATGCACAACTTGTACCGTACTGAGGTTTTGACCATGAATGAGTCGTTGCTGGGAGGATGGGAGCGTACCATCATATTTTTTGATGAGGAGGAGGACACCATCGTGTTGAAAAGAGACAAGGGCGCCATCGTCACCGATGGAGAGGTTGAAATTATAACTGGCAAGGGAATGCCTATTTTGAACGAGAACGACGAAGAGAAATTCGGGGACCTATTTATTGAGTACAAGGTGGTGATACCTGGGGGGAAATCAGGTATAACTGGCTCTATTAGCAAAGATGAATTATGATTTATAGAAACGTCAAGCTTGACATAGAGATGGGACATACATGTAGGCAAACTTACAATGCATGTGGATGGAGGTAGTTCAGCAGAACAGGCTCTCAACCACAGAATTGGCATCAGCTAGCATCTGTTGCAAACGGACCTGAATTAACGTCTATGGCATCGCGGAGATGGTAGCGCCCGGATCGCAAGACATCAACCACCATTGTGACACGCCGTTTGTGACCCCAGCCAGGGCTACGGAACACGGATGACAAGACAACAAAGACCAACATCACCACCGCAACTGTGACCGTTGCTGCGGAACCGCAGCACGGACCTCCTCTACGGTTGCACCAGTACGCAAGATCTGCACGGTGTTGGCGTGCCGTGGTTGTCCTGGTGACAACAATTGGCCTTGAGTCGCGCTGGGCAAATCCGTGGCTCCGCACCATTCGCACGCACTAAATGTCCGCCCTAAGATATGGACCTAGAAAACGCACACCACAAAAATTCTAAACGCTTCGCTGTCAGTTTAGGGAAAGATATCCCTCCCATGTCTACAACTTGTATCACATCTGTATCCATACCCCTTCCACTTCCCACTCTGGTCTATTGTCGGAACATATTCTTCGCAGTCAGTTAACAAACACAAGGTACTTTCTATTGTGTCTAGCCACGACAAAACCAAGCCCGTTCGTTGTGTCTAGTTCATAACCACACATATAATCTAAGGCGTGTCTAATGTATCAATTGTTCTCACCACAATAAAATTTCCTTCGCTCCGCGCACGCTTATTGTAGGCAATGGTGATTTAGCAATGCCGATTTACGAATTGCGATCGATCTGCCCTGGCCCGGCATCGCTTGCACGGAGAACGGCGTGGCTACCTGCTCCCCTCGTACAATTTCTTTCTATCACATCCCCATCATCATCCCTCGTTATTACCATATCTTTCCCAACCATCTCAGTACTACCGGTCATGTTACCCTCCCCCCCCACCTCGCTGCGTAGGGCGAAAATACACCCCAAAAAATACTGCACTCCACCCCTCCACTTTTATTAATTTTGTCTCGGCAGATTATTGCTAGAAAATAAGCTTCAGTTTTTCCTGGCAAATTTCCATTCGTTTATTTTACTATTTAAGGGTGGGGAATCCGGAGCGAGATTTTGCCCGCTAGCTTGTACGGGTGCAGTGTACTTTAGTCTCTGCGTTGCTAGTAACCACGTAACCACCGTTATTTTTCTGTCAGCACTCGGTTTGCTGCAAATCATCATGCCCATGCCCTTGAATCCACAGCTGGTAGTAGCGTCTCCTCCGCAGTCGCCCGCCCGCCTGGGTTTGCCAACCAAGAAACCGTTGGTATTCCCCCAGATACCGGCACCAACTCCGCCCTCCACCATGGACGAGACGGTGTTGAGGTTGGCGACTCCACCCCGGGCTCCTACCCCTCCTCTCTGGAAGACAGATTCCACTAGTCATAACGGCAGCGGTTTTGCCTTGACCAAATTCAGCGACGATCTCGCTAGCTATTTGGGTGAAGAAGTCGATGAAAGCGAAAGCATCTGCTCTGAGGTGTATTCCATCTTGACCCCCGACTTGTCGGTGCCTCGTGACTACCCTCAGTCCGACTCCGTGCCTCCATCAGCATCATCCATCAACACTGCTAGCTTCATCAGCGAAGTCAAATCCTTATTGCCTGCATTATCCATTAAAAGCTACGACGCCTCTTCAATACTATGTCAATATTTTTCTAACGAGTTATTCTACGCCAATAACTTGGTGGAGTTATCAGATCATTTTCTTAACCGAGATTTCGCTTCTTTTGATGACTCGAAAATACTAAACCCTTCCATTCCGCGCGATGTGTCGCTCCATACAGCTCTAATCAACCAATTGGACCAACTATACAAGTTATCAATCCGGCTTACGTCGGTGATCGTGATCTTCAACTCCATGATTGACAAAATCAATATCCACGAAAAGTCGGTGGATAATTTGCGGTCCATCAAGGCCCAGCTCGACTACCTTCTCACCAATCACTTGACGACTTCTGTTCACAACATTTGCGACAACATCATCG
Organism: Scheffersomyces stambukii; assembly: GCA_002245345.1. Taxonomy (NCBI): domain Eukaryota; kingdom Fungi; phylum Ascomycota; class Pichiomycetes; order Serinales; family Debaryomycetaceae; genus Scheffersomyces; species Scheffersomyces stambukii. The sequence continues at coordinate 26,996 of NBZC01000008.1, forward strand.
ATCGCCTCTACGAGTACAATTTGCTCATTGACGATTGTTCCGACACGACGTCTGACAAATCAACCATTATCGAGGACTACTACAACAAGATTGAAACAACTTTGACGCTAAAGTCATCCAATCTTTCCACCAAAGATGCAAGCAAGTTCAAGCTTTTTTTATCAGACAATATCATCAACCACTCCGAGTGGTGCTACTTTATCTCTCGCCTCCAGGAGCTAGTCTAATGGTGGCAAACAAATCTACAAAGGACAAGAGGTTTTCATGGTTCACTTCTCCACATATTCTTTATCGGTTGGGTATTTCAAAATATTATTTCTATGTATTAATAAACAATAGGTTTGCGGGGTTCGTGAGTATACCACATTGTTAATTCTTACCACACATCTAAGATTGCGGGCTATCTACAGTCCAAGTATTGTAGTTGATATTGTTTAGGCACAAGGAGCGTCTTCTCTCGTAGTTTCTTCTCAGGCGAGCCCATCAATGGGCAATGGTGCTTGAACGACCATTGAAACACAATTTCAACAATTTACTCACCCCTCACTTTGGGTGCAAAGAATAGGGGTTTGAGGAACCGTGCACTTTGACGAATCTGTGGCACTTCTTTTTGGGTACCTATTAGTTGGAGAATAGAGGACTGCACACATCACTTAGTCTATTTCATTGCAGTCTACTGTGCTGAATAAAGAAATACCTACTCATTTGTGACGGAATTCTCCTTGCGTCATGAAAACTCAGGGTATTTCCGCTCTTTACATTTCCTAAGCCCAAACAACTACCAAATACTATAGCAACTATGGGAATACCTTAAAAATTGAAATTATGGGAAACAGCCAAACAATACACTAGAAAGTAATCAAGCAGTTTAACGGATGATTGCCAAATCGGTGAATGTGGTTTAAAATTTTTGCAGAAAAAGGCAATAATCACGACTATTGATATAAGCTTGTGTTGCTTGGATAACTTGAAATATTACAAAAATACTATCCTCAATATTGTCCACTTTCAATAGTCGAATGGAATCACTCATTAAAAAAGTTGCATTTTTACCAATTGAAGCAATTTTGAATGCAATTTATAATCCCTTTTGGTAAATACAAAATCAACTCCATTGAGTTGGAAATTGAATGTTATCTGTACTCCTGGTCTTCAATATTTACTTCAAAGACCTCGAATACGGTGCTATTGACAAGATTCTCTTCCTTTTATAATATGTTGTGGGCTTTATATTTCAATTTTTTTCACATATAAAAACAAGGTACATTGACACTGACTGTTGAAGACTTGCAGACAATGAATGACTCAGATAATAATTGAGGAAGCTTTTAAGATTCATTACTCTTTATTCGCAGACGAACATACTAAATGCAATCAGAATTCATGATATGATCCAGTGCCGGAGTCTAAAACATAAATTAAGACATGAGATCAAGATTTAGTCTGAAAATAAATAAAATTGCTTCATCATTAACTACTAGCTGTCTTCACGATTAGCACTTTAAACAATGAATCTAGATGAATCTTAATGCGCTTCATTCTAGCATATCGATATACAGTTTTTCATCAAGGTTTTACATAACTTGATACAAGAAATGTACCACAATTAAATGTGAACTGGACACAGGTGATAATTTAATAGCATCTTTACCTTAAGCTACCATTCTAAGCAGAGTCAATTGAAATATCGACTTCGTCTAATTAGATCGAGTTGCTTATTGTTTGGAAAATCAAGAAAGTAATAGGAAGAGTATTGATTAAATTGAAATTAGGTTGCAAAATTGTCACGCGCGTTTTTATATGTATTATACTAGAAAAAAGCGCTAGAATTTACAACTATTTCTTTCTGTGTATCTACACAAGCAGTATCAAGGAAAAATGTGGTTATTAAGATGACCATGGTGTAGTATGGTAATTGAATAATCATATTTTAAACATACTTGCATTAAAATTTTATATGCATATGTTTGTTGATGCAAGTCGCTCATATCAGCGGCAAATGTGCAACTTGCGTTATGTGGTTGTTTACAGATGTGTGTAATCCAAGAAGCAATCAAATTGTTCAGTTATTAGAAGTTAATCATTTTTATTAGAATAAAGAATAATTAAGAATAGCCCCAAGCTGTCTTGGCTAAGCAATGTCGACTGTGATTGGATTTGTGAACCTATCGTATTTGTTCACAAAATGAATCCTTGGACTTGGAAATATAGTTGATGAACAACTACTGACGATATAATAGAAATGATACAAGAGCTACTTTTGGTCAAACAAATTATATCACTGTTCTTATGACAAACTGAAGTATAGTCGCTTGAACATTGGCGGCGGGTAGTAGAATTCATAAGACTGCTATTTTACAGAAAACTGGATGTCGAAATTTGCAATTGTTTACAAAAAGAAAAAAATTGGTAATCAGAATCAATTTAATATCAAAGGTACTATTTTGGACGATCATTAGATATTAAGTTGAAACAGAGTGATTGTGAACGTTTGTTCAGGTACAAGTTTGCTGTCAAAAAATAAATTAAACATAAATAAAAAAAGTTGAAAAAATAAAATTAAAAATGTCAGTACGAATACGAAAGCAAAAGTTAAATGGATTGCAACAAGGGAGATTTAGGAATATTTTCTAAAAATTCATGAAGGAACCACCAACAAAGAATTGACAAAAAGCAAAGCGACAAGTTAATGCAAATCCAAACATTAGAATGAGGAATAAACGGAGAGAAAAATCTTTAGAATAGCTTGATCGCAGAAATTGGGAATTCGACAGAAGGCCAAAATTCGATGGTAAAATAAAAAGGAAATTACGAAACGTATAGGAACAGAAATGACGATTATGGATAATAATATGAAAGCCATCGTTGTGTGTTAATCATTAAAATATTTTCCGAATACAACAATCTCAATGTTAAGATATGATTAAAGTCTAAGATACACAATAATTATGAAAATCAAATGTACTAGAGAGAAATCACAGAGAACAGGATGAAGAAGCTTTAGGAAACTTGAATATATTGGACAATACTGGTAGTATTTATCAGTTGGATTGGTTTATTATATTGAACAAATCATTGGCCTCAACTGCTACGAACGTTACCAAAAAGTAGGAATATGCTCCGATTTAAGGAAAATAACCATTATTGAATTTATTTTCACTAAGTCTTCGGATTGAAAGTATGAACACTATCTTATGGTTAAAGGCAGCCTAAGGTCCTATTGCAAATTTAGAAGCACTTGTCCAAAATGTCGCAAGCAAGCGTTACCTTAGTTCGCACACACGACATCTTGATTACCTAATCAAACCCCATATCGCAACCTTTGACATTACAGCTACGCCGCCATATTCACAACCCAACGATCCTCCATGATCAGACAAAGAATTACCATCATCAACCCGTCCCAGAGTCACGAGGGGGTTGTGAAAAATGTCAATAGTACTCATTTCACCATTGAGCCAAAAGATGGCTTCTTGATGGAGAACAAGTTCACCTTGAAGAATCAGGTTGAGTCCAAATACATTGGACAATTGAGGATCCAAGCCAAGTTCTCCGACTTGGAGCAGCGGGTGTTTCCTTTTCATTTTAGCGCAGGAACTAATATCTACATTGTTCCTCAAAGTATTCACTCACAGGAAGACAAGGTTGAGTTCTTTCGACAAGCAAATGAGTTGGTTTACAATTTGATAGGTGTCAACGTCACCCAGCAGGAATGGGTGCACAATGTCAACCTGCTCTACTATCATTCCAGTGTTGCACACAATTTACAAGCACCTTTAACTGATGAATGGCAGGAAAACTGTAACTATGATGTTGTTTTAGCTGGCGACAACGCAATTGCAAAGCAGCTTTTATCCAGTGTCCCATCTACTTTTATTGCTGAAGCTAACAAATACAAGGAAATTGGATTGTTTATCATTGATGAGAAGATATCCAGTGGCGATGATTTGGTTCTATCAGGTTTGCGGGTTATTCTTGGGCAGGTTGAAAATGAGAACGTTCATAAAACGATGTTTCATGTGAAGCCCCGGCATCGGCAATTGGGTCAAATGGTCCATTCGCAGTACGTATCACAAGGGTTACATCCAATTCTTCGAACAACTGTTCCATCGATTGAAGCAATCAATGATATCGATGTTGAGGAGTGCAAGTTATATTATTATATTAATGTCAACAAGTCATTGATCTTTGACCCATATCAATCTGTTCCCGTGAATGCTACATTAGTAATCAATAATGGGAACAAGAATCTTGAACTTCCAGCTTATGAGATACCCGAATGGGGAAATGAAGTACTATTTGAGTACAATTTAGATTCTGTTCCCGAGGAAATAGAACTAACATTACATTCACGGTACCAACTTCCACAGAACAATTTTAGTGAGCCCGTGGTAGTTGAAAACAACTTGCCGCAACTTTTTGTTGGCTGCAATGTGCAACAGGCACAGTTATTGGACAAATCTCCGTTTGATGGTAAAAGAGATGTGGGCGATAATTACGAGGTTTATTTTACCAACGATACCGTATTTTATCATTTGAATCATGATTTTGATTCCAAATTTGAAGTGTTGATCCCTCATGGATATACCAGTTTTGATAGAGTCAATAGTATCACATCGATTACCATCCTTCTAGGATTTTTGATCGTGTTGTATGGAGTGGTGAAGACATTGCTTACAAGACTTCAAACACCAACTGTTGGTGAAGAGAAAAAGAAACAATGAAGCCAGTTGCTACAAGGGTGTTTAGGGGTTTAGTGGTTATAGATGGAATACATGAAGTTGTTTGTTGGGCCCGAACCCAATCAGAATACTTTGCTATGAAGTTTTAGCAAATGCCTGATAAAGAAGAATATCCAAATTTCTCAGTTCATTCTCCTATATATCCATTGATCAATGATTGAACCTCCGTTCATTTGAATTCAGTCGGTTTTACTGTTCTTCGATGCCCCGGAGATATATATTTCAACTTGTTTGAGACACAAAAAGCCATTATAATGCCGAAGGCTGACAAACAATCCGGTGGCACATTTCCGCAACGGCTGTATCGAAGAAATCGGAAATGACACGCACGATGCGACCAAATGCCTTACAGGAATCTACAAGAAACTTCTTCGGATTATCATAGAAATGAGGTGGATCCAACAGTGGCGATAGTTCTTGAACCCGATACGAACATACTTTATCTCCTTGCTGATTAATCCCCCTTTTCCCGTGATACCCGCACGCTAACTGTTGATAATGGTCCTATTTTGCAGCTATTGGCGCAAAAAGTCGCATTGATTGCAAAATATCATCTGCTTAGTAATCAGACATTTTCTTACCTTATAAAAGTGTGGTTAGTCCCCTGCCGATGGAATTGGTGTTGAATTATCCTTAGATATCACCAATAACACAACCCAATATGGCAGGAACCACCCCCATTGCTCTCGGCAACACAAAGTTATTCCAACCATTAAAGGTTGGTCGTCACGAATTGCCGCAAAGAATCGCCTTTGCTCCCTCAACCCGTTGTCGTGCCACAGTTGATAACGTGCCCACTGACTTGCAGTTGCAGTACTACAAAGAGAGGGCTCAATACCCCGGCACATTGCTTATCACTGAAGCCACTTTCTCCTCAGCACAAGGAGGAATTAACAAGCACATTCCTGGTATATTCAATGACAAGCAAGTCAAGGCATGGAAGAAAATCAACGATGCTATCCACGAGGCCGAGTCGTTGAGTTCGATCCAGTTATGGTATTTGGGTAGAGTAGCAGACCCTGTGAACTTGAAGGCTCATGGTTTGCCATTGGTGGGTCCCTCGGAAGTGTACCAATCTGAAGAATCGGAAAAGGCTGCCAAGGAGGCTGGAAATGAGTTGAAAGCATTGACGGAAGAAGAAATCTACGACATTGTTCACAACCAATACCCCCAGGCTGCTAGAAATGCGCTCGCAGCTGGATTCGATTACTTTGAAATCCATAGCGCCCACGGTTACATGCTTGACCAATTCTTGAACGAGGCATCTAACAAAAGAACCGACAAGTATGGAGGATCCATCGAGAACAGAGCTCGTTTGCTTTTCGAAGTCATTGATGAATTGATACCAATTGTCGGTGCTGACAGGTTAGCTGTGAGATTGTCACCATGGGCCACTTTCCAAGGTGTTGTTCCTGAAGGTGAAGAACTTCATACTTATATTTTACAGCAATTGCAAAAGAGAGCTGACCAGGGTCATGAGTTGGCATATATCTCCTTGGTGGAACCCCGTGTGCAAGCCAGTTGGGATGTCAAAGAAGAGGACCAATCAGGAACAAATACCTTTGCTCTCAAGCACTGGAAAGGTGTATTTATGAGGGCTGGTAGTTACACGTATGATGCTCCCGAGTTCAAGACCCTTTTGGCCGATCTCGATGACGGGCGCACATTCATCGGATTCTCGAGATACTTCATTTCGTGCCCTGATTTGGTAAAGAGATTGAGAGATGGTTTGCCATTGACAGCATACGACAGATCCACATTCTATAACCAGGACAACTGGGGCTACAACACCTGGAACACGTATGAGGATGACAAAAAATATATTCAAGAAGATGAAGTCAAGGTTGTCGGCAAGGAAATTGCCGCCGATGAGGATTGAGGGAAGATCTGTAGCATTACCTAGAGATTAGCATAGGAAAAATAGACTGTGATAGAGTACGTGAAGAATCATGAAACATTCTAGTAGGAATATGCAATGAAACTAACAGATACCGGGTGTATGTACAACCAATAATTAAGCTGGTAACTGGCCAGAACACAGAAGGAGGACCATGTGCCGATACCTAGGAGGAGTTTTGCTCACAAAGAGAAAACGAAAAGCAACAAGAGGATGTAGGCAATATATATATGGGAGAATCGTTACGGTTTAACTCCTTTCAGAATACAAGGAAGCATTCACTCACATCAACCGGCAAATCACAGCACTTGTGATTACTATCGGTTCCTAATCGAGACAATGAAATTACCGAAAAGTCAAAATCAAAATAACGGTAGAAGATCCCAGTGGGATACTGTCAATGTATGGTGTGGGAATGTAGCGAAAATATTACATCCGTACCGCAGTATTTAATTGACAGACATCAACACCTTTTTGGAAATTTGCTGCACAACTGCATGCATGGATGCGGAATGTCTATTTTTTTGCGCCCATTTTGACTGTTAAGTGTATGGCCAAGTCATCAATGCCAGGAACCGTACCGGCGTTTTGCATGAACGGGACGGAAGCCAATCATTGATACAGAGCTATATCCGACTAAATTCTCATTTCAATCGTGGATGTTGGATGCGCTGTTGTCAGTCTACAAATGCAAGACTCCTTGCGCCGCCCTATTCAGTCGTTAATTTAATATATACAAATTGATCAGCCCTGCCTGTATATTTCACAATATTGATTATATTGGTTAATTCTTCTGTTATAATCAGGCCATAGTCCACAATATCAAAAATTGTTAATTAAAATTCCTCTCTTGGTAGTATTCCATATCTATCATTCTGTAATTGAAAGCTGCCATGTCCAAACCCATCGACCTCAGAGGGGTGGACGTAAAAGAGTATGAGCAGAAATGTCCCTACTACGTGGAAGTTCAAGCAAGCAGTGCGGTATTTGATAACGTGGAAGACTGTCCTGAGTCAGAAACTGAAAGTGTGTCGGCTTCGACGTTGGCAATGAGCACTTATGGTGGAACCAAGGATGACGGTTACCACAAGAAAGGCTATTATTACGAATCAAATGCTGGAGATGGAACCAAAGCAACCGACCAGCATGTTCATGGATTGAGATTGGGGTTGACTCTTTTCAGTTGTATTGTTTCCCTATTCTTAGTGGTTCTCGACCAAACCATAACCACTACCATTCTCAGTGATGTTGGTGATCAATTCCATGAATTTGAAAAAATTGGTTGGTTGACATCAGGGTACTTATTACCCATGGCTTGTATTTCCTTGTTGAATTCCAAATTTTCTATTGCCTTCGGAAGAAAGAATATGCTTATGGGAGGAATCATTGTTTTTGAGATTGGTTCATTAGTTGCAGGCATTTCCAAAAGCATGAGCATGCTCATTGGTGGCAGAGTAATTCAAGGGTTAGGGGGAGGTACAATCCAATCTATGGTCAGTGTTGTAATTACAGAATCTGTTCCAATTTCAAGAAGATCGTTGGCCTATGCTTTGTTGGGAATAACCTACGCCTGTAGTTTCTTGGGTCCCATTATTGGAGCTGCCATATTGAAACATTTGACTTGGAGATGGTGCTTTTACATCAACTTACCCATAGGGGGAGCAGCCTTCATGGTTTTGTTGTTTGGATTCAATCCACCAAAGGCCCAGGGGAGTTTCAGAGAAAAGCTCAGTAAAATTGACTTTATGGGAACTTATATGTTATCCACAGGGTTGGTTTTGGTATTGTTGGCAGTTTCATTTGGAGGAAATGAATTTGCATGGAAATCGGGATACATTATTCAGAACTTTATTGTTGGTGGATTCCTGTTGATTGCGTTCTTGGTGTACAACTTTAAACACTCCAAGAACCCCATGATCTTGAAAGAATTCTTGAAGAGTTTACCTATATTGGCAGCATGCATTTCTGCCATGTCCAATTTTGCTGTTTTCATTGCTGCCATCACCTACATTGCCGTGTACTTTCAAACCGTGTTCAACTCCAATGCATGGAAGTCCTCGATTGACATATTGCCATTGGTGGTATCGGTGGTTGGAGCTTCCATTTTCAATGGTCCATTTTTACGTCGTACAAGAAACGTCAAGGTATCGATGTTGATTTCGGGCATATTGGCACCAGTTGGAACGGCTCTCTTGCTATTATTTAAGAGGTCATCAACTACTGCGCAAAAGATTGGTTACCAGATTCCCATCGGGGTATCAATTGGGTTACAATTCCAGTCTTCATTGTTGTCGTCACAGTTGGAAATTCCCAAGGATAAAGAAGGATCCTTGATTTTGATTACCGTGTTTCTTTCGTTTCTCAAATCGTTGGGAGGTACTCTTGCTGTGAGCTTCTCGCAATTGATATTTGATGCCACGGCAGTGTCGAGCTACAAAAAGTTGTTGAACAATTTAGACCCTGATTCCATGCAATACAAGACGTTGAGCAAGATTCCTGCCAAGACGTTGATTGCGACCCCCAGTATGATCTGGGGGTTGGACCCCGATGTGCGAGACTTGGTGTTGGACGAAGTGGTGATGGACGGGTTAAAGAATGTGTTTTACTTGTGCTTAGGGTTTGGGGTGATTTGTTTTGTTTCCTCGTTGTGGACCACCAACAAGAAGGTGCCTAAAGACTCTGAGGTGGCTACTGGTGATGAAGTAGATGAAGAGCAGTGTATTGGAGAAGGATGCAGCTGTTCAAGACGGGACTCTATCACCTCGGACTATTCATCAGCTACCACGGTGCGGTCCGATAACGAGCAGTCCTTGACCCACCGCTCGCTACCAATCTCGTCGTACTACTCGAGATCCAACTATTCCAACTCCAACTCCAACACATCCAACTACTCAGTACAGGCCCCTTCCCCTGTATACCAGACCAGAAAAAACTAAATCCTTCCTCGGTTAGAAGCAAGACTGTTGCCATGTTTGTGCTTGCCATCACCATTCTACGTATACCCCACATTTTTGTTGGATTTATATTGACAGGAATAAAAGAATACGGACATGGATAATTTTCGCAACTTCCCCCACTGTTTTAGTCGATATTTGTAGCACATAAGCACCACATTGTGGGGGGCTTTCGGTATTTTGTGACACCACCGGAGATAAACTTGGAACCTGTGTAGAATGGTCGACTCCAGTATCTGAAATTTACGCCATTCTTCATACGGATTTGTAAGCACTTCGTTATATAAAATCCCCAGCCTGTATCAACAATCTAGACCAACTCTTGCTTCTGCCTTCAACTGTAGTTCTTAAACACCATAATGTCAGCCCCCTTGAAACAGTCCAAGGTGTTCCAACCTCTTCAGGTTGGAGACCACACCCTTTCCAATAGGGTTGCCTACTGTCCCACCACCCGTTTCCGGTGTGCTTCTGGCGATGGAAAGACCCATCACGTTCCCCTGGACTTGATGCTTCAGTACTACGAGGACAGAGCTCAGTACCCAGGTACCTTGCTTATCACTGAAGCAACCTTGATCTCTGATCGTGGGGGTGGCTACGACGGGTGTCCCAAAATCTCTACTCGTCAAGAGACAGAGGCATGGCGCAAGATCACTGATGCCGTGCATGCCAAGGGGTCATTTCTTTCATGCCAACTCTGGTTTTTGGGACGGGTGGGTGTGCCTGCCATCCTCAAGTCCCGGGGTCAGGCTTATCTTGCCCCTTCCGCTATTTATCCCGATGGAGAGGCCGAAGAGGCTGCTATAAAGGCAGGATTACCTTTGAGGGCTATCACCACGGAGGAAATCAAGGACGTGATCATAAACGACTACACCATCGCTGCCAAGAACTGTCTTGCCGCAGGGTTTGACTACGTGGAGTTGCACGGAGCCCACGGGTACTTTATCGACCTGTTTTTCCACGAGAACTCCAATCAGAGAACCGACCAGTACGGGGGAAGTATTGAAAACCGGGCCCGGTTTGCCCTTGAGTTGATCGATCACTTGATCGAGGTGATTGGTGCCAACAAATTGGCCATTCGGTTGTCTCCTTGGGCTCAAGTGCAGGGGATCCTGGACGAAAGGTCCCCCATTCCTTTCTTCTCCTACTTTTTGGATCAGTTGCAAAAGCGGGCTGATGAAGGTAATGGGTTGGCATACGTGTCGGTAGTGGAGCCCAGAGTGCAAGGGACAGTGACCGTGGACGCCAAATATTCGTCGGGTGACAACACCTTTGTAGAGCAAGTGTGGAAGGGAATTATAGTCAAGGCAGGAAACTACACCTATGATGCTCCTGAGTTTAAGGCTATTATCAATGACACCGAAAATGATAGAACGTTGGTAGGGTTTTCTAGATTCTTTATCTCCAACCCGGATTTGGTATACAAATTACGGGATGACCCTACATCATTGACAAAGTACAATAGAAAAACCTTTTACCAAAAGAGTAACTGGGAGTACAACACTTACGTGAGTCAAGGGGAAGCCTCTAGTTATGATGAGCTGATGGAAAAGAAGAGATTTCCTCGGTTGATAGAAGAGGAAGCCAGAGAAGGAGCAAAGATATAGAGGATTCATTGAAACGAGTGAGATATGGATCAACATCATTAGACACACTTAGACAGATAGTTATTTAGTTAAGAGTTGTGCTTTTGTTCTACTTCGCTTCTTTTGTAGAGTATTCGTAGCTCACAAACCGTGGTACCTTGGACCAACCACTAGTGAGATCTGCCTACAGTATTGCGAGAAACGGTCCATCCGATAACTGGAACAAAACCATCTATGCATTTAACTATTGTACAAACTTCTATTAAGCAGCCTTCCAGATCTTGGCTGCATAATGCTTCACGAAGGCCAATGGATCTTCAATCTTACCATCCTTAGGAATATCAACCTCACTGGCAAAGGAGTTGATAGGTAAGACCAAGATATCACTGACCAATTTGGGGATATTCAAGTCATGGAACTCCTTCCAAGTGATCTTTTGCAAAATCGATGACTGGATGTAATCATTGAAATAGCGGAGAATAGTGTCTGTCCACAAAGCACTTCCAGTCCATTTGCTAATCTCCAACAACCGCTGGTTGGAAGAGCCCAGCAACCGTAAATGTTCCGAATCCATTAATGCTTTCTTCTTCTTTCTGAGGGTCTTTTCGACAATCTGGGCAATGGCATCCCGCAAGATTGGATGTCCAGGTTTTGCTTGAATGACAAATTGGCCAAACTGCAATCTTCTTGCCGACTCTTGTCTCCAATTAGGCGAGTTTGAATCTGTTTCTATGGAGATAATCATTCCAATGTCGCTGGGGCTAACATTTTCTGGCGTCCAGTTAGGAATTGGTTGCAAGGGATAAGTGTCAATGTCGGCATAAACTCCACCTTTTGCGTACAATATTAGATAACGGAAAAAGTCCATTCGCAAGATCACTTCAGGAAGCAGTTCGTAAGTTTCGATGACCTGAGGGATTTTATGGTACATGTATTTGACCATGGTGTGGGCCGTGTCATCGTTGAACAACTCGTGGACAAAGCCAGGGTTCTTCCACGCCCACTGCGACTCTCCTTCCCGGTACCTTTCATCGAATCGCTCGTCGTTCAAACCATGCTTCCACGACTGCCATATGTAAGCCGGAAACTTCACATCAGGGTCGTAGGGGTACAAAAACACCAATTTGTCACGAATGGAGGCGTGTTCTGGTATCTGCTTCAAGAGCCTGAGTTCCTGGAGAATCTGCTTTTGGCTCTCCTCCACCTTGGCAAGACGCTGTTCGAAATAAGAGGAAAACAACTTTTTGTTCATCTTTTCAATCTTGCTCAACATCTCATCTTGGTTCTTGGAGTTTTCTGATGATACGATGTTGGAAAGCCCGAGGATCTTGTCGTTGGGAAGACTCTGGAATGCTTCAGAGATGTCTTTTGCAGAATTTATAGATGTAAAGGACAACATGGTCGCCAAGAAAAGGATGGTAAAGATGATGGAAAGCACGACCAATAGCCGTTTGACTTTCCCAGTGAGCTTGGCCATGGTGGAAGCTGAAGGCAGAAAACCTGCTATTGTGCTTTGTATGCACCGATGGAGAATGGGAACGGCTAGATCACCGGGAGGCTGTGGATGTCGATGTGGTGATGGAACGGACGTCGGGACGTTTTTCCGACTCCCAAATAGGCAGGAGGAGATGGTGAAACTTTGTGTCACCCTTACACCACCATGGCTGGACCGTGCCAGAAACAAAGAAGCTTAAAAAAGGTTTGAACCAGGCATCATCCACTATTCCTTGTAGTTACTACCTTTTGGGCTTATAGTGGAAGCATTGACTTCATCTTTTTTAGGTATAATGCACGAATTGACCCCGTTGTACGGAGGGGCAATCACGGTGGTGAAGCTCCCCGATGGTTTTGAAGATGTCTCGCAAATAAGACAGGTTTCCGACTCGCAAGAGACATTCATGATAAGAGGGGCTTCCGAAGATGCCAACTTTGACAAGCTGTTGATTTTTGATTTGTTGGAACGGGTGCCTGCGGAGGGATACCATGGGGCTATCCAGCAACATATTGACGACATTGTTGCCAGAGCCCACAACAACTATATCGGTGGCGAAAAAGTCGACGGTGTTGAACGCTTTTACAGCTATATAGTGATTGAACCCGAAGAAAGGAGGGGTGGAGGCGTGAGTCCGGTACAGCTTGTGATGTACTTGTGTTTGATCAGGTTGGAGAAGGTGGGTACAGATGTATTAATTAGCTATAATATTCCTCTCGGGGAGAAGATAAAAGAGGAGGAAGTGGCCAACAGTTCCCAATTGAGAGGAGATTTTGAGTTGTTCAAGAGTATTGGAGATAGTTATTGTGTCAAAGATTGGTCATTGTTTGGATAATGAGTAGTAAATTGAGGTGGGTTGAAGAGATGGGCAGGGATCGATAAAGGAATGAAGAAAACGATATAGAACAGGGCTTATGTAAACTTGTACGTATTAATCAACTACAGTACTTGTTAATAGAGGGAATTGATAATTGTATTGAAAGTGAGAGAGATGTCGACAAGTAGATTGAAATAGTACATAGATCAATTGAAGGATGCATAAGATTAACCAAGAAAGGGGGCTGCTTAAAATGGGTGAAGATTCGATAGCCAATTGTGGAGCACCACATTTAGTCCCTACACAGCGAGGATTTATCTTCTAGAAATGGCAATGGCTGCAACCGCACAACCACATTACACATTTTTACATCATGAATATGCATTGACTGTATATACAAATCATCAACGAGAAGGAATATTAAATTAAAATGAAGAAGTAAACCGGCATTAGTGCATTAACCATTGGAATAGTTAGGTAATCGTTGAATAATTAAGCATGTTGGTAAAGCAGCCGCTGGACTATGCACCAGCAGCAGCATCAATGCAACATGATACAGCATGAAACAGTTTGAAGGCGAAAAACCACATCCACCAATGTTGTAGCAATGTCCAACTGGAGATCGCCTCAACAACCAAGTCGACAATTGAACTTGTAGCCTCATGCCCAGAACCACGGCCATCCACCAATTACAACCTAGAAAAGTTGCTCGCGCATCCAGAAGCCCGCCATCCACAGGTCACACCACTAGCTACACAGTACCATTCAACGGCGATTCATATCTCATAGTTGGCTGGTTCATCATGATTAAGCTGGCAAGGCCATGTGCTATTGAAACGTTATGGCCAGTAACGTAATACCATATCTTCTCGGAAGACTGCACGGCAAACATGGGCAACACACATATAGTGTAGTATACGCTCACCAGCAAGATGCAAATATTGATAAAGTTGAACACATAGGTCTCCCCTGTCGACAACACAGGGATGGGCGAGGTGAAGTAATACAATTCATACAACCTTCTAAGTCGGAACATAAACTTGGATGAAGGCATCATGAACTATAGGTATACTCACGCACTGCTAAAATGCTAGGAACAAGAGTGGAAAGACAAGAGACGGAAACAAAGAGCACGCACAAGCTCAAGGGCCCCAGCCCAACCCGAGTGCCAATTACGGTTGGGAGAATGACGGTATAAATAGGGTTGCTCATCTTGGGACTATATGGTAGCAGATATTACGTAATTGTTATGTGAGTGATTTTTTGGTTTCAGCCGTTCTTTCCGAACGTATTTTTACCGATGCACCGACGTTGCTGGGGCCACTTCCTTGGTAGTCACGTGTGCCCAAGGAAACCGTGGGGCTCCGGAAAGCCCGTGTGCCATGGTTGCAACTGGTTGAGGGCACTGGTTTTGCTGGTTGCTGATTCCCTACTGGTGCATGGATGTGCGGGGGCAGGCTCCGGAGCCTGAAAAGGGGACGGAAGTGGGAACCAAGCGGTAGTGCCGCGATCAGGGCGAATGCGGCTCTCTCGCTAAGTCTCGAATCGTATGACCACAAACCCCGTTTTTGCTGTTCCGGGTGATTCCTTGCATGTCTGCAGGGAAATGTCGTCTGCCAGGGCCCCACAGTACCAGGGTGTCAACTGGTGTATTTGAGACAACCCGATATTTTGGCGTACCATTACATGGGGGTGACCAGCGACATTGCGGAAAAGTGGGGGTTGTTGCCGGGGAGATCGGCCCGTGCACACAAGTGGAAATACGCGCTTAAGTCACAATGTCGTACCGGTCCAGGGGAAACAGACTGGCAACAACTGGATAGACAACGCTACTTGGCCCAACGTGTGTGCGGATGAAAGAGGTAAAGTAGGAACTGCGTCGAGATATGCACGATTGGGTGTTGCGAACACTGTGCCTTGTATGCCCTTGAAGGACATCTATTATTTGGAATATCTACTTTCGAAGACTTGTTACTGACAATGTCGTTTTGGAACCCGAAGTTCCATTTCCCTTGTATCCAGGACAATTACGACAAAATTACAATGACAAATATTCTTTCTGGAGGTCACATTTTGCTCGTGGATTGTGTTACTTAAACTCTGTTTAGGACAGAAGAGACATGCTTAATTAGTAATTGGCAAAAACATTCTCAATCGGGGTTTTCAAACCACAATATCAATTTTGGCTAATGCGCTCACCCAAGCAACTTTTCATTCTTTATGTCTTTTATTGACAGGTTTATTCTATTCACAATAATTTTCTATGGACATCTGTCTTCTATGAACAATTTTGTCTTTAATTGTCTATCCACTACTTCTTACATGCCAGTAGTGCCAAAATGCTAATAGCATTAATGGCAGCAATGGCAGCATTTTCTGTTATCCACGGAAACCACCCAAAGTAGCATGAACAACATGGGATTTAGCCTCCCTGCATTGGCGCACAAACCACCTTATTTCAGATCCAGCCAATGGCTAAATATGGCCATTGCTGAAGAGTAATCTGTCTTGCTTCTTCTTTATCTTCTGCTTACGTTTGCCAGCGATGGCAATACCATCCCAATCGTCTTCCTTAGGTGCTGGAGGCAACGGGGTCTGTTTGCCCCATGAATTGGGATCAGCGATTTTATACTCCTTGACCCGGGGAATGACTCTCACCGCCTTCTTTTCCAAGGGAGGGAACTTGGCATCGTTGAGAGTCGTAGAAGACCCGTTTCTCGACGAACTAAGAGACACCGGTGTCGATACCGGTGAAGCCGACCTGCTACGGTTGGTTCCCAACACTGGTAATGAACTCACCGACGGCGATGAGTAGTTGTCCAAGTATGTGGGCCGGTAATCCGATGGAGCAGCGCCAGAACTGATTACCTGTTTCTTCTTTTGCTTGGGTTGGGGCTTGGCAACGGTAGTGTATCGAATTGGCTGGGTATTGGGGTTAATTGTAGCTTGTCTGGCCGGTTTTGCCAAAGCAGGGAACTTTTCCTTCAATGCCGTGCTGGGCGACTGGCTTCGCGACTGCACCCATCCGCTATTGAGGACATTGGAGGTGGATCCACCGCCGAGAATGGGGAACTGCTCCTTTTCTTCCTGCACGGTCAAGTCCTTGATCACCGACTTCAAGTCTTTGTGCAAGTCTGACGAGGCAGGAAAGAACTCGCAAAACTCCTTGATGAGCAAGTTGAGCTCCTCAGTCGATTGGTGGACAAATAACTCCTGCCTGTACAACAGAAGCAACTCATTGGCATTCACTTTTTTCATCTTGAAGCTATTGTTCAAGTCGGTGAACTGAGAATACTTGTCAGTGCTGTAGTGCAAATAGTGCTTTGCTCTTTCTTCAAACCGCATTCTTTTGATCTCTGGGGTCTGTTGGGTGGAATCATCGTTATCCATATCGTCCCAATGGCCGATTCTCCGTGAGTTACCCTCATGAAATGTGCTCAATTGACTGAAATGGCTGGAGCCAATCACCACCCGGTCCCGGCCTCCAACACCTCCATGCTCTTTCAACATATGAGCTGTCAAGTCCAAGTCGTTCTGGAACACCACAAAACGCTTCTCCACGCACGACGGCACCGAACATACATAGTGACCCTTCTGAAAGTGTCGATACAACGCTTCGTAGTTGCGATAGTAGTCAGCCGTTTTGGGTGCAAACTGGTCACAAATGTGGCACCGTTCGTGACGGTCACGAATATGGACATTCAACTCATCCTCGGAGTAGAAACGCTTGCCTTTACAATGTTTACACTCGGGATGTCCCGAGAACCCCGTCTCGTCACCTTCACTCTGGTGGCGCTGCAACTGCTTGTACGTGAAGAGGGGAAGTTCCAACTTGAATGCCTTCTTGTTCTTGGCGCAGATGATGCAATAGTATTTGGCGTGGACATCTTTGGCGTGGTCCTGTAAGGACCGGAATGACGGCTGGGTATCGTGGCACACCGAGCATACATTGTCCAACAACTTCATGGTGTCGTGCTTGACATAGTCCTGGGTAAAGCGTATGTTGTATTTGTCATCGACGGCGGCCCAGGTGGAGGAGGGGAAGTCGTCGTAACCGGCATGGAGGTGTTCTGTGATCACAATCCACTCATTCTCAGAACGACAGATCAAGCACGTGGACTTTTCGTAGAGGCTTCGTTGACGAAAGCTACACCGGTGACAGGTGGTGTGGTTACAAGGGGTCAAAGCGGCGTATACCATCCGCTCAGCACAGATGACACACTGCTCTTCCTCAGGAACTTCGTCGTGGGATTCAGCGTCGTCGGCCTGGGGTTTCCCACGATGGGGCCCACTGCTGTTCTTGCGGTTTCGGGACCCTCGCGACTTGGTCCCCGAGTTCTTGGAGGTGGTAGCAACGCTGGTCATATAAATGGTGTGGGGGAGGGGAAGCAAATATGCAAATGGTGGGGAACCGTTGAAACTGATAGTGAAAAATTTCCTTTTGTTTGAAACCCAAAAGACCTAGCGATCTTGGGATACAAAACATCCACACACCGACATCGCCAGTTTGGAACTCAGCGTGCGGAACTACCGAAGAGGGACGGCAGAAAAACAGCACTCAATCAACAGCGCGGAACGAGGACACAAGTTGAAAGGTCGAGCGCAGAAGTAGATTGGACTGTGCCAGGTGGATGCTTCGACAACCACATCTGCAAGAACTGAACTACAACCGTAAAACAACAAAGAGCATATCGGTATAGACCTGAGTCTTTGGTTACAAGAACACTAGTATAGACATTTTGACTGGAACTTCGGCCACTTAATCTCAACGATAAGAGTATTGCCATTATTATAGCATCCATCAACAATCATCGACAAGCTTCAATACTGTCTTCAACCAATCCACGTCTCTGATATCTGTCCATTGACCAAACATGCAGCTTCTCAACCTCTCCGCCACATTAAACGTGTCTCGTTTACTCTACAATCCTTCTCTTTGTCTTCCCCATGCCACCGTCAAGTCTTTCGACAAAATCACCATCCCGTTCACCATACCTTCACATCCCAACGTCAACATTAAAGGGGTGGTCTTAGACAAAGACAACTGCTTTGCTAAGGACAAGGACGACAAGGTATGGCCTGAGTACGAGGTATGTATATCCAGTTTAAAGCCAAATACTGCTCAATACTAACGTCGTAGTCCGTGTGGAACAGCCTTGTCTCGGCCTACCCAAAGGAACATCTCCTTATTGTCAGCAACATGGCGGGGACCGATGACGACGTTGACTATATTCAAGCAGACAAGTTTGAACAGGAATTGGGTGTTACAGTGCTCCACCATTCTGTGAAGAAACCAGGATGCCTTGATGAAGTCAATGCGTACTTTGCAAAATATGATATTGAGCCTCACGAGATTATTGTTGTTGGCGACAGGCTATTTACCGATATTTTGATGGCAAATATGATGGGCTCATGGGGACTTTGGGTAAGCGAAGGTGTTCATCTTTCTACAAAGATATTTCCCACTTTGGAGAGGAATGTTTACCATAGGTTGGTCTCAAGCAGAGATGACCCGTTTGTACCCCCGCTTCCAAAACATGAGTGATGTCAAGAGGCTATCATTAATGATATAGGTATAAGTATCCTTCGGAGCAATAGAATGAATTCATCAATTCCAATTAAATAATGTTATCAAGTTGGAATTGTAATCAAAGAATAAAAAATTGGGGGACTTGGATTGTTCGGCCAAAATACAATATCAAATTGAACTCAATGCAAATATTATGAAGGACGAGTTATTTGATCTTCAAATGGTAAATTCTTTCCACCATCCACCGCCTCAGAAAATACCACGGCATTATAGATAGAATATATAAATTAAACAATATTTAATTTTCTAAATTCAACTAGTTGAACAGCATTTTCAACAATTAGAACACAATAAACTAAACGTCCTTTGGAATGGCATTCAAAGAACTTGTAAAACTAAATTGAATTCAGAAATTTGATTTTTCAAAATTAACTAAAATCCAGTTCTAGCTTTGCTTAAATACATAATCACGTACCGTACATTAGACAACTGCCTTTTGGAGTATCATACCGAAATTTTTTTAATCAATTGTTTCCCATTATTCTTATATGATTTTCATTTAAGTATTTGCTTTGAAGAAATCAACTCCTATTTGGGCAATATGCAACCCTTGCTATTTTTCCTAAATTTTCTTTTGCACCCTTTTGAACTCGTAATCCTTCTTTTTGTTCAAACTAAAAAGGAAATGAATGCCTCCGTACATAATGTTTTATTTGACCCTCCCATACTGGAAGAGCAAATAATTGAATCAGGCAAAACCATAATGGTTCGAGATATAAAAAAATGTTACAATTTGTGCCTCTTCCGACGGTTGTCAATTACATACTTTTTTATACTACTTATCCAATACCTTCTTGTATATGCTTGCGTTCCTTTTGAAAATATAAAAAATCGTCCTCCAGTTAGCATAGTGGCTTACTTTTACACGTTCTTAATGGTATGTAAGATATGGTCACCTCCTCTAGATTTTGCTAACATCACAGTATGTGGTGAACGTGGTGGTTTTTCCCTTCTGCTCAAGTACTATTCCTACCTATATTTCTCTTCAGAGCATATTCTTAACCATGTTGCTCGAATCGGTATGCCTTGGCCTACATATCAGCTCAGTTGTAGCGAGTTTGAATGCTGATCAAATGTACCAAATTGAAAAGAACAGTGGCAACGAGTATTTGACAAAAGTTGGAACCTATATTATTGTTCTTAATTGCATGGAAATGGCTATGGCTGCAATAGCAACAGCATGTTCCCTCTTGTTGTTTATCATTCGCTACCAATCTTTGAGATCCATGTCTCTCTACCATAATGAGTCTACCAGTTGAATCAAAAGTATTTTTAAATTTAGCTATAACACTAAAGTATAATTTATTATAATACATTTAAATTTTTTCTATAAATTAGCTAGTGGAATTCAAATGCAGCTAGAAGTAAGCCATCCACAAGCTATCAGCAGCAGCCAAATTACGAGGATTTACTGCTTGCGAAATTAATTCTGATACATTCTGAGTAGCAACTCCTGATCCAGACGATATATGACCCATGGTCATTACCCTCTTAATGATACTATCGACATTCAACCGGACAACATCTTGCAACAGCTTCTCCTGTTGTCCTGCTTTATCTTGCTGAGACAACCATGAAACAACCTCATCCTTAACAAATAATGTTAAGAATTGTTCTAAATCTGATTCTGGTTCAATCAATGCTCTAGCAATGGACAACACATATACCGACAATATCCCTTCCAAACTGCTTTCTCCAATAAACTTTTGAATATTTGGAGTCAAACGGAAAGGTACTTGCTCAGCATTAACAAAAATTGGTGTTTGTTTGCCTTGACTATTCTCCATTGGTGATTTTGCTGGTAGTTTACATGGTAACATATCACTTGTCCAAACACTTCCTGAGCCTCTATTCACATGGATTTTTTGAGGTTGTCTAGCATTGACGCACATCATATAAGTAGTAAAAACAAAGGATGCGTATTGTGAAGTAAATTGTTTTCTGAATAACCAAAAGTCTTCAAATTGAGGATAAAGATCAAGAAAGTAATTCTTCAACACTGTAGAAGGCACCAACAATGACTGAATTGCACTCAAAATTTCAACTCTAATACTTGCAAGATCTGGTTTTGGCAATCTCTGATCGTAGGCAGCCCTCAATTTCTCAATAGTGTATATAAATGGCTCGTCACGGCTCTTGCCGTTCTTTCTGCAAAAGTCCTCATACACTTTTTGTAGGGTAATATCCCTAGCGTCATCATTAACAATTCTAATATGAGGTGACAATGGTACAGCATTTGGTAATGTGAATTGAATATTACGACGACGGGTTTCAACTTTTCTAGAAATGGTATCATTGAAAATCCGGAAAAGTTGGAACACATTTTCTTCACGACGGCAATGGCGAGCAGCTGGGAATTGAACAGCAAATGTGTGGAGACTGCCATCATGACCACGAATACGCAACCTCTTATAGCAAGCACTACTTCCACGTGCTAAATCAATAGTTGATAAAAATCGTTCAATCTTAACAAAATGAGTATTGTTGTCCTTGTTCAACAAATACTGTCCTGGAACTTCAATTTCTTCAAACTTTTGATGATGGAACTCGCTCAAATGAGGACACAAATTCTCCAAATTTACTTCTGAAAATCTTCTATCCAACTTATCTTCCAAACGGTCTCTCCATTTTCTCAACTTGATGATATACGTTTCCAAATTAGGTTTACCAAGTACCAAATCTTTCTCAAATTCTGCTCTGATTTGTTTAGGCAAAACGGTCTCGGCAAATCTTGTGATATTGGCAACAGTGATAGGCGGCAACTTGGCATCATCTCTTGGGTTTCCTAATCGATTCAAGTATTGAACGCCATCATTTAATAACGCCACACCGAGTCTATAAGCATCTTCATCAGCAGTACATTTGAATCGTTGGTTAATTTGATCCACCAACGATTCAAGTGAAAGTGCCAACAAAGGATAAGCAGTCTTTAGAATGCCCATGATTTCCTCCACATGTTCCAAAGGTTGACGAACCGACAAAGGAACGCTGTTCTTAAATTGTATTGCAATATCCGCAGGACCATTGGCTTGAGTTGACTTTCCGTCTGGAGATTGAGATTGTGGTTGCCCAGGTTTAGTGCTGTCATTACTCGTATCTTTACCTGCTCCATTGTTCGCTTCACTATTACCATTTTCGGAGTTTTCTGAATTGCCGTTAGCAGCTTTGTTTGTCTGAGCTGCTTGAGCCGCATGTTGGCGGGCAATCTCAATAGCTTGGCGTTGTTGAGCAGCATAGTCTTCCTTCGTGGTACGGAGTTGGAAATGTAATGCTTGAGGATAGCTTTTGGCAATACGAACTAACACCTGTCTCGACAATTTGGCTTCACGATGTGACAATGATGTCAACAACTGAGGAATAAATGTGATCCAATACCACACAGGAACCTCGCCTCTGAAATTCTCAAACGCCTGAGCCAAAGTACCAGAGGCATCATCCAAACTTATCAACCAAAGAATACGAGCAAGGAGTTTTCTGGTTTTTCCATTTTTGTACAAGCCAGAAGCTTGTAAATAGCAACTAATGGCGTTATTAGCATATACCATATCATTGGGGTTTTCTTTGAAACGACGATCATTGAACATTCCCCATTCAGCCCACGCTTTAGGAAGATTGAGATCAATTTGCACCGAGGTGGCAAATGCTTTATTCGCCTCATCTTTTTGGTTCAACTTATTCAAAAACATTCCCTTCAAAGTAAAAAATTCAGCCTTTTGTTGAGTTGCGAAATACACCAAGTTTGTGTTGCTAATAACATCAAGACCGGTATTAAGCTCATTTGGATTTTGGTAATGACATTTAACTTGCTCTTTCAACTTCAAAAATGCTTCTTGGATTTCAATATTAGGTAATTGGTAGATTCTTGTCAACTCCTTGATACAAACGTCGGACATGTTGTGTTTTCTGGCCACATGAGCAAACCGATTAATCACCCACGCAATCTCATGGAATCCACGATAGGCGTAGGAATTGGCATTTCCTCCCGAGTTTGATTGTTGCAAAATCGGGATAAACGGCATGTACACTTTGTTAATCACCTGGAACGCATGTTGACGCCAAGTTACTAAGTCATTCCAAATGTTGATGTCATCCCAAATGTTTGGCAATCTTTCGCGCCAGACTTGCAATACTCGCTTCAATTCTTGTGACTTGACATCAAGATTTTGGGCATTGGTGGTTACCAAACTGGCATACACTTGGCTGGCTTCCATAAACTCCACATATTGTTGAAAAGTATGCAATAATGGAATATGAGCGTTATTGAATCTCTGAGGTAATCCGTGCCATTTACGAAGTGCCAACTGTATTCCTTCATCACACAACCTCGAAAGATCCTGGAGGGTTTCCTTTTCTTGTCCAAACCCTTGCAAACAAAGGAATGTCTCAAAAACTTGACGACGAGGGGTGGGTACATCCATGACATTCTTCACAGTTTGATCCAAAGTCTCACGATCATTGTACCAATCAGCTACTCTCCAACCGCACTCCAAAAGCAAATCAGAGAACCCTTCATGCCGTGCAAGATCAGTCAAAATGTCCCAATGTTGCAACTTCTCCGAACAAAGGATCCAATGATCTTCCCAAAGAGCATACTCACTTTCTCCGTAGGGCAATGCTCCACTGCGGGCCTTTATTTGTGCGGTTTCATAAAGCTGTTGGGCTTTGTCCCAGAGACCGATTTGCTCATACGATAAGGCACTAATAGTTTCCGAGTATTTTGCACGTCTTCTCCATAAACCGTAAAACATGTCTTCTTCTTTCAACGTAGCATACAATTTTGCAAGTGCATCCTGCGTTACCTCTCGTACGTCGGCGTTGGCATTAAGCGTCTCTTCGTTGATATTCTCAAGTACATTAATCCCCTGAGACCATGCATTAAAATTGGACGCGAGACACTCAACCGCTAAAGGCGGCAATTGTAACCCATCGCTTCTTGCGATACCTTCCAACAAAGATTGAATGACATTAGGTCTAGTTTCAATTTGTCGTGTATGATAATCTTTGGACAACAAGATGACCAAATATCTTGTAAAGTCTAAGTATTCAGGACGAGGAATGGACGAAAAGGCTATGGGGAAAACAGCAGACCATGTTTTATAGATGGTGTCACTGCTTTGATAAAACATATCTATTAAAGGCTCCAACACATCGCCAGCTGTGATATCTCTTACATCGCGCAAGAATTGAGAATGCCGTTCCAATAAAGCCAGAAATTCTTCTCTTGTTTCGCTTGATCCATCAGTATCCATACTGTTCTCAGGTTTGGTTACGCGCATCACCTCCAATGGTGACAACTTATTTTCATGATCCACCAACTTGATAACCTTTGATAAATTGAAAGAGCCAAAAAGCAACTGGAGTGCTTGGTTCAACCAAGGGTAATCTGCCAAATATTCCCAATTCTGCTCACGAATGACGTAATATAGTCTCTTACTAATGTCCTTTTCCAAGCTGTTGTTCAAAATTGACATCAATTTGCGTCTAATTGAAACGTCTGCCGACCGGGTGCCAACAAGGAACGGTTGTTCCATGCGCACCGTGAGTTCAGTACAGCTAAATGTGTCGTCTTCGAAAATATCAACAATAATTTGGTAAAACTCTTTCGACAAAGTTGGTTCTCCTCTCACCTCGAATACCATCATCTTCGACAAAATAGCAGCTTTCTCTTTGGTTGTTGGGAATAGGTCTGTGCGAGAAAACACCCAGTTCTTGACAATCTTTATGATCTTTTCGAGAGTATCTTTATCTAAACTACGCTCGATTAACTGAGCCAATAACGACAAGAAAATCCGTCTTTGATCTCCCAAATTGGAGATTCTCATTGATGACAAATTGAGAATTTTTTCAAGTAATCTGGTGGTAATCTTGGCTTCGTACTCAGAACTTGAATTGTCTTTTGATGACCCAGCTGACGATTGCGATCCCTGATGCGTGATGGTGATGTGGTCCTTGCACAACTTGCTGAACGTTTTCATGATCAGGGGTAACAATGGATCTAATGTGGATGGTCGATAGTTGGCCAAGGTCCACAGAAGAGTCACTCCTGCTGCCACTGATGGCATGTCACCCAAATCTTCGGAAACAGTAGTGGAAAGTAAGGTAATAAATTCTTTAATATCGTCTTCCTCTTCTTCATCATCTTCAGACTCCTTCTGACTATTGATTGCCTTTAAGATGATTCTCAAAACCCGTTGTAACACTTCCTGAATGTCGTGGTTGTCAGACTTGATACACTTTTCAAGTAACTTATGAAGATACGAAAGGTTGGAAATAATCCATTCGGGGGTTTTCCATTCGAGCACCACTCCAAGAACTTCTAATGCATTTAAGCAGTATCCAAGAAGATTACTTGAGTTTAAATCGTTGGAAAGCAAAAACTTTTCAAAGAAGGTTAGCTTGACAGATACTTCAGGCCAATGGTTTGGACTCAACAAGTCGTACAATATTCCCAATGCCTTTTGCCCCAATTCACTCTCTGATGCTCTCTGAGGACTGATGCATACATATCTAATAAGAAATGTGACGCATGCTTCTCTTTGGCCAAAAGGAATTGTATAGTTAGGAGATGTGGTAAAATCAGAATCACTTGGTTTCACATCATTTTCCTCCTTATCCTTTTCAATTTCTGCCTTCCCTTCCTCCATCTCTTGATCGGTGGGTTCCTTCAATGCTTTGGCTTTACGTTCCCAGCACAAAATAAGTTCCGCCAATTCTATCGCCAAAACCTGATTTTCAATGGCTGGGTTTGCAAGAATAGTCAATTTTCCCATGGCAGTGATAATGTTGGATACAAAGTGTTCTCGGGCCACAAAAAATAAATCAGGGTGCTGAACAATGAATTGGTACACATTAAGAACCTGGGTAACGTTGAATCCGTCTTCAGAGATAATCCGACGTGGCCATTTTAACCAACTATCAGGAGAATCAACATCCTTCACTCTTTCCGACATCACCGGCGCAAGGATATCCAATGCTTGTCTAACCAAATACCTGGAATCTGTCTGATGGGTTCTTAACAAAGCCACAAAAACCTGAGTTGCAAGTTTGGCTGGAGTTTCATAAGCAGAAATAAAGTATGAGGTAGTGACGTACGCAACTTGCTTGGTGATATTATCTTCTAATTTGATGTAATTCCAACTGAATTTGATAATATCCTTACGCAAACTGTTAATAAATGTGGGTGCAAATTTCAACAACAATGCAGTAACTTCAAGCAAGGCGTATCGATAACTGTCGATAGTACCCGAAGTATGGTCTGTGATTATGTCATTTGTTGACTTCCAGATGTTGTTATTCAACTTTTGCAACCACTGAGGATGTTCATCGTCGAAAAACTTGTCCACTGTACCATTGACCACTGATTCATAGATAAAAATTGGATTAAACATCTTTTTCAAGAAGAAAATTTTTGCCTTAAGATTGGGTTCATCTTTGCTCACAAATTCAATTGTTTTGTTCAAGTATACTTGGCGTTCGTTGATATCTTGAGAAGATACAATATTGTTGAAAATATAATCCTCAACATCGTTGGAAACTTTCAATTTTAACCGACAATGACGGTCTACGAGTTCGAAAATGATGTCACATTCGCCAGAGTTCCTCTTCAAAAACAGGACTATAATTGATTGGAGTTTCTCGATAGCTTGATCAGCTTGGAAATGAGATGCAGAAGTCAACGGTGCAGCATCAGTGTTCGATAGCTGCTCAACTATCATGGAAAGTGACAACAACAACTGTTTCTGACCATCAAACCAACTCAAATCATGAGCACTCAAAGATTGTAAAAGGTCAAGAATATTGGCGAATTTGATAACTTTCAACTCCTCATTTGTTTCACCCTGGACATCATCAACCAAGATTGATATTTTTTCTTCAGCAACCGCTCGTATCTTCTCACAACCTTCCATGCCTGCAATGGAGGCCAACATATTTCCTAATTTTCTGTTTTTGAAATTCTTTATAAGATACTCAATACAGTTTTCTGCAAACCGATTCAAAAATTTGGATACAGGCTTCCTAAATGGTGAATTTTGATGACGATCCAAATGCCCCTCTAAGTATTGTAACGTATTTATAATTTCTTCCATAAATGTGTACGCTTTTGGTGGTAGCAAATGAAAAATATTCAAAATTGCCATAACGATTTGCACGGTATGGTTGTTTTCAAGATCTTGTCCAGCGATCTGGCGCAAGGTATTAATCTGAGCCCATGCCATCAAATGATCCAAAAGTTTGCGACCGATTTCGACACGGAAATATGAAATTAACAACTCCAACAACCTTGCAAGAGCCTCAAGACCCGAGACAGTCAATTTTTTATGATCTGACAAGTTCATAAGCATGGGTCGCAATCCATTCTGGAGCAATTCTTTGGGCAACTTGGCGTTTTCTTGCAAACTTGACGCCAAGCCCAGGTGGGCAGCATTGATTATCTCGGTAGATTTATTGCATAATGCCTTGAAAAATACCCCCAATATACGGATTCTTGCTTCCGCTAAAGATCCGAGAGAGAAATCAGGTTTGGTGAGTGCCAATGAAAGTAATTTTATGCATACCACTCGCAATTCAATCAATTGCTTCGATGTTCTGTATTCATACAAGCGGTGGACATTTGCTAAAGATTCGTCTTCGGCGTCCACGAGCGCAAGAGCTTCTAAAAGCAAACGATTCAATTCTTCATTAAATGTCAAGAACGTATCTGGTAATGCCAAACAAAAAGTGATGGCGTCGATGTTTCCAATTTGCATTGGGAATGGCAAAGCCCGCAATGGTTTTCCAAAAATTGGTGTGAGTAATAGGTGTTTGCATGGACCCATAATGGATGAAATAGGAATGGAAGTCGCTTCCGAAAGAACTTTCAATGATTCTTGGGCCACTTCTCTCACCATGGGTGTTGGACTGGCCAAATCATACACTAAGGCACCCACTAGGGTCTGGAATGGTTTCTCCAATATCGTTTCCTTGGTCACATCACTGTTACAGGTTTTTAAGAGTTCCAAAACCAACTCTTTAGCCGAGTCTCGCACTTCAAAAGGAGCAGTCTCTGGAGTGTCCCTCAAAATAAAGAACACTGACCGCACTAATTCAAACTGTCTCTTGAAAAACCATTTTGAAGGGATGTTCAACTCATGAAACATGGTTTTTAAACCCAAAACACCTCCTAACTTAGCATGGTAATGTTCATTGTAGCAACAGTGGGTGAACTTGTAAAACATGGACCTGAATACTGGGGAATATAAAGCATTTTCATCCGATCCAAATATGACGACCGTGGTTGTGTATATATTTTTAATGGCTTCAATACCTTTGGTTCGCACATCCTTGTCCCAGAAACTCAAGGCATAATTCAATGCATTCAAAAATACTGTCTCGCTGATATAGGCTTTTCCCTCGTTATCAGTAACGGAGAAACGCCGTTCCTTCTTAACCTTGTCAATTACAGATGTTGAGAGGTGAAGCAAAGTAAAATGGGTGGTTATTCCATCAATCAAATCGTTAGATTCCTGTTTCAATTCAGGGATAGAAATGGAAAAAAATAGCATCTCCAACAACTTGGCAAAGAGTTTTTGTTGACGATTTAACTTGTCAACATCTTCAATTTCCGATTGTTGCAACTCCATGGAATCATCAAACTTTTCTTGCTTCAAGAATTCAACGCACTCTCCCGCATATTGCGCAAACAGCTCTGGTATTGGAGTAGTGTTGATAAACAACTTCAATATCGATGCCAAGTACTTAAACGCACTAATACGGTAATGTACCTTCAATCTAGGATCCTCCAATAATTTGATGGCTGATTGTACTCCCGGAGTGATTGAGACGGGAACTTGGCCATTTAAGCCATGGATTTGGAATAATGCTCGGATTTCTTGATCCAACTCTGATTGTGTCAACAAGTTGTTGCATGGTTTGAAATTCCTGTGATTTCTGCCCCCCAATTTACCCAAGATCCGGATGGCAGTATGCGAATGCTGATGATGATAAGGAACGGGTTCAAGATGCTTCCAAAGGGCAGCCATAATATCGTCAATGACAGGCTCGATCATAGGGTCAAAGTATTCGGCCGTCAAGTTATCAACACACAATTCAAAGGTGCGTAACCCTTGACTTACCAATTCTTGAGAGGCATTCAAAGCATACACCAAGGGACGAGTTAGATAGTTCAAATGTGGTACCAAAACTGAAAGTCTCACTGGTACTGTCAAGCACAATTCAACGTAGATATCTCGTTCATATGGTCGTCTAGCATTTGTTATCATTTTGTTGAGGTTCTCCAACAATACTGGTAAAATAGGCATGATCTCTTTGTAGAGATTCTCAAATCTGCCTCCGCTAATGCTTCGGAACAATATTCTTACTAAATAAGAATAGACAATGGGCTCTTCAGCTTTGGTTCCCAACTTCAAAGACTCAAGAATTAAGTAATTTAAGTGAGGTAAGATCACTCCTTCATTTGTGGTGGGAAAGAGGTTGACAGACATGAAACAAAGTTTGAAAAGCCTTATCAAGATATTTGACTTAATCAACTCCACTTTCCCGAGTTGGTCCAAATTTTCTCGCAAAAAGGATATCAATATGCTAGAGAAATTTGCTGATGTTACTTCGCTGGCCAAAAAGAACTGAGGTAAATGTAATAGGGCAGCATTATCCAACATGGACTCAAAAATAAACGGTAATTCTGAGCTGACAATCTCGTTAAATGATGCCGGATCAATATGAATAAAGATAGTGGCAAAGATTTCCATCAAGTCTTTTTCCTCTTTGGACGAGGTAATTGGTAAATTGGGTCCTCCAGTTGAAAAATCAATTGCCTTTGCTTGTGTGAGGGCTGGCTTGGGTTTGGATACCGAAAAGAATCGCAAACATCTAATTCCTCCCCGGAATAAAGCACGTAAAATATTTACTTCTTCAAATGATCTGATCTTGGCTGAATCGTTCCACTTATCATAGTTCACCTGCTGGCCTGGGTTTTTGGGATCAGGAGTGGGCTGAGGAGGAACTGGAGGATTACAGTTTTTCAACCCAAATATTACCGATTTAAGGAAGGTCATTAATGTACGGAACAAGTATCGAGCATCCTTTAATAGGTCAGTATTACTAGTTACTGGGTATGATGCAATTGGCGAAAATGAATCGATATTGAATATATCCAATTTGGCCTCAAAATCTTCTTTCTGTTCACTTTCTGGCTCTGGTTGTGATTTCTCAAGCTCATCTTCGTGTTTTCGCTCATATTGTTGCACTTCTTCGCCATCAATGTCCATGAAATCCTCGCTACTGTCCCCGTTAACTATTTCGCTTAGTTTCTCGGGTTGAGGGTCCTCCTTGGACGAGTAACGGGCGATTGCCTTTTTGGAATCGGTTTCCTTGATTGCCTTTTTCCTTTCAAACTCTCGATGCTTGCCAATTATGAAATCGTACTTTCTGTTCAAGCTTTCAAAACGTTTTGCGTAGGAATCGATAATGATCAAAAACAATTGTCTTCCTTCAAGCTTGTTTGGCAATTTCATGATTCGCTCTACCAAGTTTAGTAATAATTTGGCACTCATAATCTGGACCGTCAATGCTAGTGAGTCATCCTTAAGCAAATCACAATAAATATTCACTGTAGACCATATCTGTTTTGGCGTCAACTCATTTCTGACGTTGTGGATAAAGTCAGCCACTGTGGAATAGGCCAATGGCCTTAATGTTTCAAATGAAGTCAACCCATCACCAATCAAAATCTTTTCGTCGAAAAGGAGCTCTATTTTGGGAATGAACTGGGTACGGAAGGGTGTAGAAAGGATATGTCTTGTGGCGTGTAACAATTCCTTACGTGCGACTGATAACTCAGCAGGACAGTCCTGCAACAATCTTAAAATGACATCCGGCACCGACTTGGACTGGTCTTGGTTAAGGTACTGGTTAGCATATCCACGAATAAACACGTAGGCCAAGAACGAAGCAGCTTTGACCTGACCGAGGATGAAGTCACTGTATGCCTGTCTGTTCTTGATATTTGGAGAAATGGACGTCACCACATGATTGTGCGATTCCAGTCGGTATTGCTTCTGTTGTTCCACCTGAAGGGTAAGAATGTTGATGATTTTGGGCAAGAACATGGGTAGCGATGTTTGCACCAAGGACTTGTAAGACGAGTAGAGGGAAACCATAGTGATGGGGCATTCTGCCAATGTTTTGAACGAGAACATGGCCTTGTTGAGAGTTTTGGAGGAAGTATCGTCACTGAAGGCTGGCGGGGACATTTCTTTATCGTCGTCCTTGGCCTGCAGACTCGAGCCGCCAAAGTTGTCGGTGTCGATATCGTTGTCATGATCAAACACATCATGCACCGTCTTTTCCATATTGTCGTAAATCTGCTCGATAATGTCGACAAACGGCTTTACCTTCTCCCCTAAGTTGCCCTTGTAGGCCTTGTGCAAGCTGGTGATGATCTTCATGCAGAGAACACCATTGTCCTCGTTCTCATCCACCAAGATCGCCGTCAAGGCGTCCAAGATCTGCTCCGAGAACGGCTGGAACGTCTCGTTCATGATGGAGCGGTGAATAATCTCCAAGATCGAGTTCCTCAACTTATGTTCTGGCGAGGTGCTAGAAAAGGAAATTGGCACTTCTTTGAGGTTGCGGATGAAGATCGGCACCAAGTTGGTGAGAAAGTATTCGTATTCAGTGGCGCCATTGAAGGTTTCTATGGTGTCGAGAAGTTCGCTGAGGATGGAGTGAGCGGTCCTGTAGTCAGCATTGTCGTTGAGACGCGACACAAACGCGTCGAGTTGCGATGTGTACGACATGGCGCGTCTATATATGCGACAGGGGCCCTCAGAGAGTGAGGGAGGGGTGGATTTTGGGGTGGGGACGACGGATGAGCTGGTAAGAGAGCCTGGGGAAAGGTGGTAAACATTGAAAAATGTGAGAAAAGTGGGAATGGATTTGACCTTGAAAAGTCCGCGCACGTGATAAGCACGTGAGAAAAGCGTGTGGTAGTGCGGTGGTGAAGTTCTTCATGAGAGTTGGGGCAACCGGGACGGAGCCGTGCTGTAGTTTGCCTAACAGGGTTGTTTCTGCTATGAAAGGGGCAAAAGGAGATAAGCACTGGACTTTTTGAGGTGAATTTCGCCAGGGTACCTTGGCAGATGCTGAATCATGGATCACTCCTCTGCTTGGTAGCGCCGAGTGTGAACTAGTAGAGTCTCAATATTGTAGTCTTGGGGAGGCTGGACAGATGAACAAGTAGGTAACGTAGCACATGGTACATCATGGTCTCAAGCAGTATATTACTTACAATTGGATGGATCGAGTTTAAAAAAAGACTGGATTTACTTGTTATATTTTGAATTTAATATTTAACAGTATATATTCTGAAACTGGTTTGACCGTTGGTTAACGACTTCGTCTAGTTGAAAGCGGATGATTTATAAACTATAGTGTGGCAATAATATCATGTTATTGCTCAAACTGTAGCCAAATTACCGAATTTTTGCAGCCATGGTTCACGTACTTAACTTCAACTGGTCCACCGTTCCAAATGTACTCTCAGCTCCAGGCATTTACCCAGCAGTACAAGCTAAACTTTCTCGTTGATCATTCTCTTTGTCCTCATATCATGGAAACATTCGTAGCCAACACCCAATGCCACCACGATACACAAACTGAATGAGGTCCATGTCATCGCCTCTGCTCTTGCTCCTGCCTTGGAAGCCAACAATTGCAAACTAGCATCTCCCATTATACCTGTGCTGGTGTATACTGCTTGATGCTGAAGCATAGCACCCAAGCCCCATACCAGAACATTGATGAGGGCCAAACCCAAGTTTAGTTTTCTAACAAATGGTTTTCCCGAGATAACGGGAATTAAACAATAGCACAAGAGAAGAAGGGAGGCCATGGTTAGCACCACCATGGCCATGAGTATTCGTGGATGGCACACATCACTAAAGTCGTAGGCTAATTTCACCAAATCAAGCTTCTGGGAAAGAAAGCTGACGGAGTAGCTTCCAAAGGTGTCGAGAGAGCCGTAGGAAGTGCAAGTTGAGTTATTATCAATCCCCAAACATACCCCCAAATACCCAACCTTGACAGAGACCTGGTCCAACTCGTGGGCCTTCAAGGAGGTACCGTTTCCTGCCGTCACATGAGCAAAGAGGGGAGAGGTGGAGTTGAACCGGAACTGCAAAAGGTAGACGCTGGAATAACGGGAAGAAGTATCGATGCACCCCAAGAGGAGGAAACTGAGCAAGGCTACCGCGACAAACTGAGTGGACACCACCAAGAGCATCACTCCCCTGGTGATCAGAAGCATTGCTACAGTCCACCTCCCGGACACCAGGGACACACTTACAGCCCTATATATACCGATTCGACGACATTGTCGTGTATTGATTGGCGACAAAGATGAAACGCAATTGCTGCAAAACAGGTATGTTGCAACATTGTCGTGCGCAAAAAATAATATACCCACCACAATCATCGCCATACGGACGACGCCCATTATGGATTGCCACAAAAATAGGCCTGGTCGACGAAATACAAATCCAAACAACCCAAACTCCTATAATGCCGCCT
Organism: Scheffersomyces stambukii; assembly: GCA_002245345.1. NCBI lineage: Eukaryota > Fungi > Ascomycota > Pichiomycetes > Serinales > Debaryomycetaceae > Scheffersomyces > Scheffersomyces stambukii. The sequence goes on from NBZC01000008.1 coordinate 60,636, forward strand.
TTCTAAGGAAAATATACCCCAAACGAAGGAGCAAAATCACGGTGAACCCCGTCAAAAAGGGAAGCACAATCTCCCCCGCATTTCGCAACTTAAAGTCGCCAACTACCGTGGTCTCGTTGTTAGTAGACACAAAGTGGCCGTGGCGGTAAAAGTCGGCCATGCGGTTGTCTTTTTCGTACCACACCTTCAACAACCAATCTTCAAACCGACGCAAGTCGTCGTCGCTGGCATCGTCAATGTCAGCAGTATCGTTGCCCAAGGGGATGTCCGCAATGCGATATCCCTTGATGTAGTAGTTGATGGTGCTGGGGCCGTACCCCTTGAGGAAGAAACGCTTGAGCGAAAACACAATCTCGCCATATTCGCTTTCCTTGAGGTCCGAGTAGCCGGTGGTGATGTCGTACACCACCTCGACGGTGTTGCGCAACCGCCGCAAAGCAAGAAACAAGCCTCGCACTCGCGGCAACAACACGTGCTTCATGGGAGGCAAGTTGCGCGAGAGGCAGAACTGGGCTGATTTCTTGGTGGTTCTGTCGGAGGGCACCGTTCCTTCCGGGAAAAGGATCAATTGATATGGCCATACCTGGGGCGAGTGGCCCGGGGGCCACACCCGGATCTCTTCCCCCTTGACATTGGCGGACGCCACCTGGGTGACGCCATTGGCAGGCCCTCGCCCCCGGGCGTTGGCATCGATCTCGAGCAACTGGTTGGTCAACACCACCTTGTCGGTGTCCCACTTTCTCGACAAGAACAAAAAGTTGTAGTTTCTCATGCCGTAGCCCAACACCGGGATCCCCAGTAGATCTTTGAGGATGATGTGGACCGCGTCCCCGAGCCGGGAGGTGTATGTCAAGAACCACAAGAACATCCAGTCAGTGTATATCTGGTGGTTGGATATGAGCACCGAATTGGGCAGAAACGAAGTGTGGAGGTGGCCCAGACTATCGACGGAAAATTGCTGGAAATTAGGCACGGTGGCCTTGTCTATGGTGAGGGCCACTTTGCAGGGGCTGACCATCCTCGAGATGAAGGAGATCAAGATAATAAAGTGGGTCTTGGTGACGTTGATCACCGCCTGTCGGTACTGGGGCGAGGACCCAAACACAGCGAGGCCAAGAACCTGGGTCAATACAATGAACAAGCACCCAAACACAAACAACGGCGCCACTATTGCCGTGCGCACGATAATCACTGGCCACGAATGTCTCCACGACATGATTACAGAGGTCAATGGTAACGGTGGGTGGTGGCGATGGTGACGGTGGTGAAAACGAGAGATGAGAAATGCGATTTTGCCCCACAAAATAGCCCTGAAATGTTGGACGACGGTGTTGGGGCGGCAGGCAAGCAGGCGACGGCAAGGGCAGTGCTGGCCACAAAGATAAATACAGAGATGATCACGGGGCCGCGCTCGCCACGGTGATGGTCTTTACAGATGCGGGTGTAGTGGATGTACGGATGGTGGGTCCGGATTTAATGATAGCTCCGATACACTGCTGTAGAGTTGGTTCCCAGGGTCTTAATGCAAGAGTAGTAGATAGGCCCCGTTCTGGGCATCCGCACCGGATCAATTACAACCGGGGTTATCCGAATTGGTACATGTCCGTCGGCAGCGGAAGCCACAAGTGGGGCAGCTGCCGTTCCGAGACTAAGTTAGGCACATGCGCATCTACAATCTGCCGTGGGACTGGTATGACCACCATCATTTTGGACCGCCGGTTTTGAGCAGGGTTATAGAACAATGTTCTTGACGCAATGATCTTGATTCCAACCTGCGTCAAGACACGTTTTCGACTGTCTTCCTGGGAATCCAGATCCTGTCAAGATGGGAGTCACGTGTGGTCATATGCAAGTGCCAGCCCAACATCTTGGTCGGACCTATCGTAAACGATTTCGTTAATACTTTGTTCTATCTCTCTCGGAACTGATAATATTATCGCCCATTTGGCAAGGTGAACCTAGGGCAGGGAGAAAGGGGTTATCTGTTGTCACATTGAATCCCTTGTGCTTCCGTCCATTGGTCGTCAAGACAACGCTAACCCCGTAAAGGTAGGACAGAGGTTTACAATCTGCAACAGCAAGCTTGGGCAACGTGGAACTGGTCACAATGTTTTAGGCTCGTTATTATATATATCGTAGCATAATTTTGATCCAAACTGGATTATTATTTTAGTTTATAGAACGGTAGTCCTGGAATTTCGCAGCCATATTTATGCTCAATTCCTACTAGAAATAAATCAAATCAAGCATCGTTTTAGCATAAACTACTTTTCATGTATCTCATCAAAGGAGCTAGTTCTACACTCTGTAATAGTGTAAACCTAACAACTTTAATATTTTCAAATGCAAACCTAACATGCTATTGGAAATCGGGAAATTTAAAAAAATCCAATTGCAACATAAATCTATAAAGGTAAATAACCTACTTTTTAGTGTTCATCTTCTTGACATAAGCTTCCTTGGCCAACTTTATCAAAGAGTCTAATTCACCACTGTTTTCACACATGCTGTAAAACAATGAAGACTCGTCTGCGATTAACACATAGGGGTTCTCGTACTCAACAACCTTACCAGCATCCATTACCAAAATCTTATCATAATCGATAATTGTCCTCAACCGATGAGCAATTGTCAAAATAGTTGACCCACCAAATTCATCTCTAATGGTTTGCTGAATCAATGCATCTGATTTATAGTCAATTGAACTAGTTGCTTCATCCAACAAAATCACCTTTGGATTTTTCAACAAAGATCTTGCCAAACAAACCAATTGTCTTTCACCTTGTGACAAATTTCCTCCACCTTCGGTGATGGCTGCATCCAAATTCAAAAACTTGTTTTGGTTTTCTCCACTATTGTCGGATTGTTGCTTATTGGGTGCAATTAAGTTCACCCTTCTCAATGCTTCAAACATTTCAGAATCGGTATATTGTTCAAAAGGATCCAAATTCGATCTTATAGTTCCAGCAAACAAAGTGGGGTCTTGAGGAATAATGGTAATTGCTTGACGTAAGTTGCGAATTCCAATTGAGGTAATGTCAACACCATCAATTTCAATTTTACCAGTTTCTGGATCAAGGAATCTGAAAAATGCTGTAATAATCGTCGACTTTCCTGCACCAGTCCTACCAACAATTCCAATTTTGTGACATGGTTCCACATCAAACGATACATTTTTGATGACTCTAGGCAATTCAGGAGAGTATCTCAAGGAGACATCCTCCACGGAAATTCTTCCAGTTTGGGGCCAAGATGCTGGTGGCTCAGTTTCTTTGATTTCGTAAGGTGGTTCTTGCTCAACTTCCAAGTATTCTTGCAACCGTTCGACAGAGTTCATGTTCATTTCCACGTTTGCATAAAGACGGACAATCCAAAGGGCACTTTCAGAGAATGCAATTGCATAGGATAACGACAAACCCGCCAAACCTGCATCAATTCTTCCCATAGAAAGCAAAACAAAAATGCCTGCGAACAACATAATTAACGAACCTACCGCATCAATACGGAATGACAACCATCTGTTTGCTACCCACAAATAGAAAAATGGTCTATTGTTATCATCTATGGCCTTGAGATTTTGCCTCATGAATCTCGATTCAACACCATATGCTCTGATGGTGGCAACCCCATTCAACGATTCAGAAAAGTGTTGGTGAATAGGTGACTTGGTGATAGATTCAAATCTCTTCAACTCCCGGGAAAGAGTTAAATAAAAGAAACCGACTAAATAGTAAAGAAAGGAGATAATCACAGCAAAAAAGAGGAACCCTGGTGTAATGAAAGTGATCAAAATCAATGTAGAGACACATTGAACAAAACAGATGAATACACCTTCAGCAAAAGGAGTGAGTTCTTGATCAACAGATTCAATATCTTTGGAAAACCTATTCATGATTCGACCCAAAGGAGTTTTATCGAAAAATCTTAACCTTGCTCTCAAAATTGTTGTTAAAACCCTCTTGAAAATTCTATTGGATGCACGAATACCAGCAAAGAAAGTAACAAAAACTCTTAAACTTGCAGTGATGGCATAACCAAATCCAATAGCAGCGTAGATGGAAATGTAATACAAAGTTCCGTGCTCGTCCTTGTAGGAATTCACAGTTTCATAAGTATTGAATATCAATTTAGTTGCTCCATTGAATGTCCTGACAAACACATTTTGTTTAAATTGTGTACTATCATAAACATTACCAATAGTAGCCAAAGCAAGACTATTCATAATCTTTTGAGAATACTCACTGTGCATAGACCAAATTCTCATCCACCACGATTGATACATGAAAACACCTTGTGATAAAGCAAATGCAAACAAGACCATCAGCCAAGTAGGTAAACCACCAAAGACTTTAGCATATCCAAGATAAACATCAGATCCAACCACACCTTCCGATTTCAGTTCCTCTTCAACCAACTTCCCGTCTGTTTTCTTGACATCTTCTTGTTCCTGGTTGCCATCATTAATCTCTTTTAACTTTGACTCAATAGTAGCTGCTTTGGCTTTCAATGTAGCATTCTTGTCCTCTAACGATTGCAAATTAGTTGTAGATTGGTTACGTGAATTGATAACCGATGATTTAACCAAATCATCATCACCTAAATCACCCGATTTCAACAAATCTTCAGCTGTGCCCTGGTTTTTGACTCTTCCATTTTCCATGACAATAATCCATTCTGCTTTTTGCACTGTCAACGCCACATTGTGAGACACCAAAATACAGGTTCTTCCATTCATCAACGGACCAGAGATACAGTTTTCATAAATCCATAATGCAGTGTGCGAATCAACAGCAGACAAACAGTCATCCAATAACAAATGTTTTGAATTAGAATACAAAGCCCGAGCTAACGAAACTCTTTGCTTCTGTCCACCAGATAATGTGATACCTTTTTCACCGACTTCAGTCGAATCACCAGCACTCAAGATTTCAAAATCACGAGTCAAACCACATGCTTCGACGACATTGTTATAACGTTCTTCGTTGAAAGGAGCAGCAAAAAGAATGTTGTTCCTAATAGTTTCATTCAAAAGCCAAGCAGATTGTGAGCAATAGGCGACCGAATCGGTCAAACCAGTTTCTGGATCGATTACTAAGTCATCACGAGGAATTATACCAGGTAAAAAGACATTTCCATGAAGCAACTCCATTTCTCCTAAAAGACCCAATAATAATGAAGTTTTCCCGGCACCAGTGGGACCAATAATCACATTTAATTTACTTGGTTTAAAACTGACGTTAATATCTCTCAATTTGAAATCATTTTTGGATTGAGAATTCCATGAAAGAGTTGCATTTTCAAAACCAATTTCAGGTGAATTTGGAGAAGCTTCTTTACCTAACTGATCGTACTTGGAAGTTTCTTCTTCGTTTAAAAAGTCACTCACTCTGTCAAGAGAAACTTTCGATTGGACAACAAAAGAAGTCATATCTGATAATTGATCTAATGGCGATCTTAATAATGTGAACAAAGACAAAGAGGTGAAAGCAACTGGAGCAGTCAAGGTATTACCTTCAATAATGGTATAACAGTAAAATGAAAGCAAGGTGATTAAAGTTGGGGTAATAAACCACACAAACCCACCAAGACACCACACCAAACTTCTTATTTTCAAGTAGTATAATTCTTCGTTTCTAATTCCCATAACGCTTTCAAAAAATTTATCTTCCCATGCAAAGAATTTAATAATTCTAATACTTTGGAATGTTTCATTTAATTTCTGGATACGTCTATCAGTCACTGAAAGCATCTTTTTTTGCAAGCTTGCGACCCAGGAGGCTATCTTATAATTCAATGGCAACAAGGCCACAATAGACAACGAACCTATAAGGGCACTCCATCCCAACAATCTGTACAATAAAACAATGCAGAAAATAATCATGAGTACAGCGCTAACAAAGTAATGCAAATATCCACAGATTTCGGAAACTTTGAAAGCATCGATTGCCATCAAATTGATAATTGCTCCCAATTCCGCAGTTTTCTTGGTATCTTTCTTGTCATCACCATTTTCATCACCGTTTTTAATATCTGAATCGCTAGCAGAGTCATCATTAGTTTCAGAAACGGTGATTTTTCTTCTTAAGGCCTTGGCATAAATTTCTCCGATAATAATAGCCTTCATTCTTAAGCAAACTCTTCTACCCAAAAACAAAGAACAGCCTGAAGAGAGAGAATCTGCTAATTTTATAACAGGCATCATAAATACAAATGTCCATGCCAAATTTTTGGGAGTGGAAGTAGGATCTTGAACATATTCCAACACCTTTTTCAATAAAACCGAGGGCCCGAAAATAAGTACCGAATCCAAAATTGCCCAGAAAGCTTGGATTGCAAACAAGTACTTGAAATGGGTAAATAATTTGATGGTGAATTTTGCTGTTGATTTTGAAGCTTCAAACCCTTTTAAAATGAAAAGAGCATAGTCATCTTCTCTCAAGCACCAGATATCATCGATTTTCAATGGTTTCTTGTATGCATGCCAAACCATCTTATCTAACCACGAGTAAGTAGCAAAAGAAGCTATGCTTGACATTGTTTCGGGAGAAGGTTCCAAGCCCGGGGTAATGTATAATTTTGAAGGCTTGTCGCCGATTTTTGCTGTAAAGTTCAAGTACAACAACACTGCAGCCAAAACGAATTCAGCAATGAAATAATAACTCACCAATGTAGGCATAGTTTTGTTCACCAATGCTGACCTGAATGTGAGCAAGGTTGGGAAAAAGTTGAATAAATAAAGGGTGGTGGAGTGGACCCAAAGGTTGGGCAAACGGATGGAAACTCGTTTTAAATTTATGATTCTTATGGTACAAAGGATAAATAAGTAGAACCAGAAACCCGATTGGAAAGCTGGGATATAAAGATTGTGGATGTACTCGTGTTTAAGGTCGTCAACGACAAAAACTGACAAATGAAGGGCCAACGACAAGATAACCAACAAGTACTCCAAGCACACACGCAGGCGTTCTGTGAAATTTTTGTAAACTTCCTCGACGTGACCTATTGGAGAGCCATCGTCACGGGTCTCCGGCAAGCGAGAGATATCAAAGTGAAGACTCTTGAGGGTTTCTGAGTTTGTTTTAGCCGCAGATACCGTGCCATACCCATGGTCAGAGGATAGCAACGGTTGGGACTCCAGGGCATCTGTCGGTAGCTTGATGTAACCTCCGTTCCGTCTCTTACGGTAGGAGATGCCAGACTTGACCAATAACACCGACAACGACACTACCCCCAACACAAGAGGAGGATACTCCTGCAATTTATCTCGTGCACAGCGAGTAATATCGTCAAATCCCCAGAACGGACACGAAGGCAGTATCTCGTGGGACGACATTGCAGTAGAATTACGGCACGTGAAAGAACAGAAAGACCAACTATAAAGCAAATAAGATATGGGCAAATGGCAAACTAGGGAGTATAACGGCAAAGATGAAAACCGCCAAGACCACTACTGCAATTCCGGGCAAATTGCACGACAATCTTTAAGAACCAGAACACTATTTAGCCTTGCTGGTTGACTATGAACTCGACTTGATACCAATGACAAAGGAACAACCTCTACCAAGAAAAAGAACCCTGGACGTGAGATAAGGAAAATCCTTGCTATTAAAAGGAATCGGAATAAATTGAAAAAAAATATTTTGCAGATGCATCTGCCTAAAAAATAACGGAATAGTGCAAAATGCCGTTACTAACCACATCCAGCATCGACATGGGGCACATTGCCATTGTTGAACCTTAACTAGTACAAGGGTGCGAGATACGGGCACTGGCCCATGAGTCATGGATAGCGACTGACAACTTGGAGCGACCGTCGTTTCATGTGTGCACCACAAACTGTAGAGACCTCCTGTTAGGGCAGGTGGGGAACTAATGGTGCATCCACACTATCAATAACCCAGCTAATGTCTATGAGTCATATAAACACCATAAACAAACAAATAACCCCAGGATTGTACAGATGTCGTAGGCTCGCAACTTGCTAGCTCAGCCCTCGCTTTGTTCTCGTTGGGGGTGCAACTGCATGCGAATGCGAATGGCGCACACTGAGACGGCCTCTCGGTGCACGGCACCAAAACGTCGCAGTACCATTGTCGAACCCTAGCGTGACAATACCGTCTCTGCGGAGATCTGATCAGGGTGAGTATGCTGCTTCTTTGCCCGTGTAGTCGTGAAGCTCTACGACGCCATTTCACTACCGGTAGTTCTAGTGTCGTAATAGACGAATATGGCTAATTTTGCAATCGAGCCACACCCACGATAATGTTGGTATTGTCGCAGCAACGCGGGGACGCCGAACGCCCTTCTTTTCCTGCATTGGACACGGGAGAGGCGGTCACTGAGTCGTGGACAATGCTTTTTATCGCCACGAACGTGTGGATGTAATTTAGTATAGTGCAGTAAGTTATGATCCTTATGTGGGAGGGATTCTGCTCTTGTCGTAATTCGTTCCTTTTTCGTTTAGTGAAGCAATAAATGTTGCCGTCCCTTAGGGAAGAAAATACGAACATGTAATCGACCACAATAATACTGCATATCAAAGCGGTTGTAGAGTACTAGCAATGCTTCTATATTCTACTAACTTCTACAAACGAATGTCCATTGGTTTAGTGAAAATCATGGATGGAGCATTTTCTGTTGAGCACTTCATGAACTATCAATGCGTACTTAGACGAGAGTCTGGGAACCTACAAAGCAAGTGGTATATGCTGTAATAGATTATATTAATAGTCGTTTCACTAATAATTTTCACGGTTAAAATATGATTGCTATGGGAACACTAAACCATAGTGCATAAATACAATTCTAAGAAGCACTATAAGATCATAAGCACAAGTAAAATAGTTCTTTGAAAATCACTATTTAATCAGCAACTTAGATCATTATCTTCAATATCAACGTATTGACATTCTGGTTTTCGTAATGATTAATAACTTGGTGCATACTAAGCATATAGCTCTTTAGATGCATCTTCATCATCTTTGCTGTTTTGAAATTCTACGGTAACTTCACACGTACACCATTACAATAGTAATACACTAACCATTACATTAAATACAATAAAAGTACCTAGTCCCGCACGATATATACCTTTCATTCAGGCAAAACAACATCCTCTTCTTTCTTCCTCAAATTCTCATCCTCTCACTTGTCAGACATGTTAAACATCTGCTCAAACGGCAATTCGTTGAGGAAATCAAGCTGTGCAGTATCAAACATATCCAATCCATTAAATCCCCCTTCCATGAACTGACCACCAAAGTTTGGAGTGTTAGCCTCGCTCATCGAGAACCTTCCCAAATTACCGTTTGCTGGAGTATGTTGGCTCTCTCCTGGTCCAAAATTGGGTGTTGGCTTGGCAACGCTCGGACGCCTGAATTCTCCTTCAACCTTGGACGTGTTGGTTTCATGTTTCATGGAGAGCATCTGGAACCACAATTTGTCAATCTCCTGGTTGCTGTCGAAATCCAACCCAAAGTCGTTGGCCTTGGCCGACCCAGGATCTAGTGATGTGTTGGTGCTAGGCGTTGAGCCCGCTCCGGAATCCAGATTTGTCTCGGTTTTGATAGTCACCGTGCTCCCTAATGACTTTGCAGATGCGTGCTTAAACTGCTTGTAATTGACATCAGTACAAAATTCGTTGCCCATCATTCCCTTCTTGCCCAATTTGCTCAAAACACATTCACACATTTCCACCAAAATCTTAATCTGATCTGTAGTAAACAGAACCTTACACAATGACCCTGCATTGGAATACTCGCTGCGGTAGAAGTCCATTGTTGTGATAGCACGCAACAAATAGGTGTGACCTTTGGTGATTCTCCAGGCATAGTAATACCGATTGCTCAACTTAGAAACAGCAGCTATGGAAACTTCGGCACATCTTGTAAGGCATGAGGATAATTTGCATAATTCTTTATAATGAGCAAAATATTGGGAATCTGAGGTACATTTCGCCGCATGTCCTACCTGATTTTTCATGCTGTAAATGGTGAAATTTATCCTAATAATCAAGGCTAAATTTATTTGATTCAACTTGTGGATAATCTGCTCCAATGTTGGATTAACAACCATATCACAAATGACCTCACTATTACCCAACAAATCAAAATAGTGAGGCATTATATCAGTTGCACCAATCTTGATAATTTTCTTGACATAGAAAAAGGCAAGTTCACTATCATTGTTTTCATAATGAAGATAGATATGGAAATAGATAGTAACAAAAAATGCCTTGAGAGCCAAGTAAATCTTGGTTGGGAAATTGCGACCAAAAATATGACATCCCTCAGTTGGTGGATGTAAACATTCTTCCAAACTTCCAAACTGTTGTGAAATGAACAATTCGCAGTCGGATAACAACTTGCACAATTCGCAAAGCTTGGTTTGACCATTAATGTTTAGCACCAATTTTAGAATCTTGGTAATGAAAGGAAATATAAACAAGCACTGGTCAAAATAACACAGGGTAACAAATCTGTCCAATTCTTTGTCTCTTAAGTTTTCATTTCCTTCCTCATGGAACGGGATTCTTGTATCAAAGCTGCAGGGATCTATTGTCATATGAAATCCAAATGTATAAGCATGGTGGAAATCAGCAATCACCAAGAAGTGCCATATTTTTCTGGCAATGTGATTTTGTTTCTTGTCATTCAAAATGTCTTTAAACTTATCAGGTTCTCGATTCAATCCCAAGGAATACGCCATCTGAATCAAAACCGCGTTCAATATTTGGGAGTCACCGCCATCCGATCCATCACCATCTTCGGGGGCATATGTATGATATAGTCTCAAATAAAATGCAAGCTGTAAGACAGGCATTGAACTCTTTCGCAAGATTTGAAACCGATACAAACAGCTCTGCGCAACATCCACGGTATTAATACTAATAGCATTCTGCAACAAAAATTTCAATTCTTGTGCTTTTTCCGATGGGTCTGTTGAGTTTAACCTTTCTTCATTCACCGAGCCTTTGTTGGAGAAAAGGGAAATGTAAGCCAACCGGAGAATCACCAACAAGGTACCAATAACGGCCAAGTCCATGCGGTTCTCTACCTTGATATCATTGATTTTCTCGTTTTCATAAGACTCCGGGCCTATGATCCTCTCGATTCCTTCTCGGAAGCTGTACTCATCTAAAAATGGCATGAACGGGTATAACCACTCGAAGAACCGTTTTACCAACTTCCAAATAACCTTTCTAGTCGGCAACACAAACTGGATTTTATCTATAAGCTGCAACTCCTGGTCAATCTGACCTTCGAAGTACGCCAAACCCAACGAGAGTGCGTTTTCTTTCAACTTGATCTTTTGTTTGGAATGTTCCACCCTTGCCTTCAAAATACTATTGTAAGGAACCATATCCGTGTAACCATCCACCTCCAACGCCCTCCTCTTAAATGAGCTTTCAGATTCATTGGAAGGGTTGATGACGATTTTGTTGTTTTCATGGTTCAATTCGTGGGGAGCTGAGAAAACGTAACTCTGGGAAGATTCCTGTTCTTTCTTTTTGCCCACATATTCATACAAGACACTCAATCCTGGATCTCGTCTCATCATCGATGACCACGCAAAGGGTCCAAAGTTGACCCGGCGATATGGCTCTTTGACGTAGATTGAGGTGTAGTTGTCGTAAAAGTTAATGGTTTCCGACGTGCTCAAGTAAGGGTTGATGCCTATCAAATGATTTTTCCACATCTGATCCTTATCATTGCCACTGACAGTACCACTATAGGTTGGGGCGGTGGAGGTAGCTGGTGTGAACATATCGTCGGTATTAGAGAGCAGTCCGGGACGGAAATTGGAGTATTCCAGCGATTGCTTGGACCCATTCATGCTCGATTTATAGTCAACAAGTTTGAGGGGCGGTAATTGAATAGACGTATTCGCCAATGGAGGTGGCGACTGGCTTCTCGTGTGGGAAGTGTAGCAGGTAGTCAGAAACACATTCAGCGACGGCTGGAGCAACGACGACAACGAAACATCCGGCGAGTTCGTGTTCTGAGGAGTCCATCCCGATACTATGGGTGGTGGCAACACGCTGGGGATCGACTGTTGGCCCCGCGAACGCCCTCCGTCGCCTCGAGATGCTTGACCGTCTCTAGGGTGGGGCGTGGGGGCAGGGGTTCCGTTAACAGGTGCAGGCAGGCTAGTGGACCCGATGGAATTCTCTATCTGCTGCAAGCGCTGTTTCAACAAGTTCAACTCCGTCAACGATACCGTGACCTTGTCAGGGGCGTCGGTGGTCGCGGTGGTGGGGACAGAATGGCTGGTGGGTCCAAACGACAAGGGGTTCTTGGCACTGGCTACGTACGGCAATGTTTGCTTGGGGGCCTTTCTGCGGGGCTCTGCACCACGATCCGACGGATCGTTGTCATCGTACCTGCACTGGTCAGGGGTTCCGTGGCGAACACAGTTGGAGCACGGTTTTTGCTTATCACAACGAATCTTCTTGCGCTTGCAACTTTCACAGACAAAACTGATGCGCTTTCGCCGTTTCTGGGGATTGGATACACTCGTTTGAGTCGCGAACGACACCGACATTGCTGGTTATTTGACGAGAACCTCGACGATGAAGCAATGGATGGGGCAAATGTCATCACCATCTGTTTTTATGGTGGGTTCTCGCACTTGCCGCATTGGGTAAGTCGCCGGCATGGCTCCGAAAAATTGCTGCACCGTTGCAGAAAATTTTTGCATCCATTATTCAGGTTGGAGACACGACAATCCTTACCGAGGATTACCTATTTTCTACATTAACATCTTAAGCATGTCGTCATTAAAATAAAAATTACATAGTCAGTTGAAGACCTTGTCCAACGGCAAGTCGTTGAAAAAGTCAAAATGACTGTCGTTGACGTCGGTGCCGTAGGCATCAAACACGGGGTTGATTAACGGGAAGCCAAAGTTGTCGGGCACCGGCGTGGGGTTGGGGAAGGTAGTGGCTCCCATTGGCGATTGGTTGGCCATGGAGGCACCTGGCACTGTATTAGCAAATGGAGTGGCCCGGCTACCGTCGCCATTAAAGTTATTCAACATGTTGTGTCGGTCATTGCGCAGTGAGAGCATCTGGAACCAGAGAGAGTCGATCTCGGCGCTGTTGTCCATCTTGAATTCCTCAAACCCAGATACAAAGAGTCCATGATTGGACGAGTCGGTGCTTGTAGGGGTATCATTAGTGTTGGTGGACAAATCGGGAACGGGGGTAGTTGTAGTGGACTTGGAGTCGTTGCTCATTGCCCTTGGCTCTTCATCCTTGAGTATGCTGGGCTTCATTTGCTTCTTGAATAACGCAGGAATGTCCATGTCGTCACAGTGCTGTGTCACCATCTCATCAAGATGTTGCAAGCTCGTATCCACCATGTTCACCAACTCAGAAATTTCTTCAAGTGATGATTGGTACCGGCCTGTGATGCTAGTAATATTGTCCTTGTAAAACTTTGGACTAGTCACGAGCTTCAAAAAGTAATTCTGACTCTTTGACACCACCCATGCAAAATAGTATCTCCCACAAAGAATTGATGATGCCATAAGACAAATACGTGCACACTTTTCCATGCAAATAATATACTGGCTAGTGGCGTCAAATTTCTTCTTGTAAAGGGGGTCACTATGTAAACGGGACCGATGATCTGGACTTGCCGCCATTCTGTACAATGCAAAGTTGGATCTCACAATCGAATTCATGGCCAAATCACATACACGCACAATAACCTGGATTAAGGCTGGATTCAAGTACAAGTCGGCACCTTCTCCAAAAATCTCTTGGGTCTTGCCAATCAAGGGGAAGAAACAGGGAAGAAGTTCACTGCATGCCAAGGCAATCAATTTTTTCAAATAAAAGAAGGCCAACTTCAGATTCTTTTTCTCGAAATGGCAAAACAAATGGATATAGCAAACCAAAAAGAAGGAATTCAATCGAAGCAAAATCCCCGCCTTCATAATCTTTGTTGTATGATAAACCGAGTCTTCTGATTCTAGTTTATGCACATAGTCTGATAATTTGCCAAAAATCTTCATCACACCTTGTTCCATATGATTTATATGATTGGTAAAGTCCATCACTTTGACTGGATCATTCAATGAGTTGACAAGCTTCAAAATATCGGCCATGGGACCACGAATCAAAGCAGATCCAAATGCAAAGATTGCATGTGATGCCTTTTCCAACTCTTGGCTCTCAAGGTTGGAGTTCAAGGGAGTAAAGTGGGGCTTTTGTGTATCGTAATACAGAGGATTTATTACGGGGGGAGTACCATATGTGTAGGCCAATGTATAGTCATTAATTGCGAGACAGTACCATATTTTCCGGTACAAGTTTTTTGTTGGTTCATCAATATTGTCGTTCACATTATCGGGGTCTCGGTTCAATCCTAGAGAATAGCTCATTTGCACCAACATGCTGTTAAACACTTGACTATCTCCACCATCTAGCCCATCTCCATCTTCCGGTGCATACATTTGGTATAGTCGCAAAAATAACGCACATTGTAATATTGGAAAACTCACCTTTCTCATTAATTGAAATTGATGTAAACACGTCTGGGCCACCTCAATAGTATTGATCAAAATGGGGTTGAGAATTAAATACTTTTTCTCCTCTTCCTCAGGTTTAAGATTTCTCTTTTTCAAAAGCACCTCGTTGTGATAGCTACGATTGTTGAATAAAGACAAGTATGCCAATCTTAATATCACAAACAAGGTGCCAATATAAGTGAAATCCAATCTCTTTTCGACGTCTGCTACTGGTCTTACTTCGTCGTAAGCTTCTGGTCCCACAATTTTTGATATCTTCTCCCGAAAATCTTTCTCATCAATATAGGGCATGAATGGATATAATACTTTGAAAAATCTCTTTAATAGCGACCACAATACACGTCTCACTGGCATCACCGTTTGTACCTTCTCTATGAGCTTGAGTTCCCTGTCCATCTGGGGATCTATAACCGTCAAGCCCAAGGTTAAGGTATTTTTGTTTAAATTCAAATCATTGTATTCCAAGCTGCTTACTTCTTTGTTTGACTTTCTTGCCTTCCCCTGGGCCGACTCTCGGTAGGGAAGCACGTCATTGTAGCCCTCTGCTTCCATCACTTTTTCTTCAAATCGTTTTATTTGGCTGTCGTCCAAATTCAACGTTGACCGAAGTCTGTCGTCACTTGGAGCCATGATCCTCTTAATGGTCCCCGCCATTACTGGCTCGTATCCTTTCCTCTGTATTTCCTCCTGCCTCTGGATGGCAGCGTAGTTGTACAAGAGTGAAATAGTACTGCAACGTTTACGAATGTACATCCATGCCAAGGGCCCGTAGTTCATTCTCCGAGAACTGTCTGCATCGTTGGTGATGGAGGCTTTACCATAGAACCCCAACGTCTCCTCTTCATCGATGTATGGGTTAATCCCCACTACATAGGGATCTTCCTTGGGGATGTCTGCGAGCCGTATACGATTCACCAATGACAGTTGAGGATTCACTTCTGTGATTCGTTTCGAGGTTATATTCTCCACGGGTACATAGCCGGGCAAAGACTCATCATGGTAGGATACGATCACATGGCGATAGGAGTTTATGGATTTGTTAAACACCACTTCGTCGTCGTCATCGTCGTATTTACTCGCGCTTTTGCGCAGCGATGTTGATGGAGTCATCGAGGTGGGAGATAAGCCAAGAAGGGTCTGCTGATAGCTCTTGACCTTCTCCTGCAAAAGTTCCAATTCTGCCTTTTCAATCAACACACATACATCCTTTCTATCACGAGATCTCGCGATCTGAAAGCTTGTTCCCTCATCTCTCACGGGTTCTCGTCCTGATACCGAGGGAGGCGACGCCCGCTCCCCAGACTTTTGCTTGCGAGCCTTCTTGGTCACGGTGACATCGTCGTACTGACACAAATGCTGACATTTTTTCTTGACACAGTTATTGCAGGGTCGACCCTTATCGCACTTGATTTTCTTCTTCTTACATGGCAAACACACTACGCTGGGCCGGTTCCGCTTTTTGATCTCTTTGCCATCGTCACTTGCTCTCGACTCGGAAACGATTTCCACCATAATAGCACCAATACCAACAAAAATGGCAACAGCAGCCGAAAAAAACGTGAGCTAACCACTATTCCAACTCTGCTGAGATGCCGATGGTGTCTGATCCGTGGATAGTGGGTTGTTTGCCTGTGTTGATGATGGTAGAGTATACGAGGGGGTGTGTGCGGAGTTAACAAAAAGGTGAAGAAGTTTTGTGTCACTCGCTTAAATGCGTTCCTACACCAATTGTCATCCGAGGAGGGCGATACTTGCTCCACAGTCACGGGATGGGAAACTGTCTACAGCTGATGGCGGGTATCGTGCTTGCGTCGATATCCGCTAGTGGCAAACCGCAATATGTAAATAAATAACCTTGTGCAAACTTTTAATATCTAACGATGGTGGCACATGGTGGGCTATTGGAGGGGCTTGGTCCAAAGCCTAGTGCTAGCATTTTCGGATCGATATGATCACGTCTAGCCCCCGTCAACACAGCCTGGATGATAATGATGACATATGGGTGGATGGGTGTAAGATTGATGTTAGTTTTGGCTAGGTTGTGCCGTAGGAAGGCTCTCTTTGTGAACTCATCAACGACTCTTGCTCTGTGGTGGTCTCGCTTTGACTGTAGGTGTCTTCATTTTCGTTGTAAAGGAAAAACTGGACAAAGATAGTGAAGTCCAACCCCAACGTCCCCAACGAGCCAGCAAGCCAAGATGAATTGACCCACAAATAGTGCCAGCTCATGTCGATTGCAAGAATAGAAATCACATAAGTCAAGTTTCCTAGACATGCAAATAAAAAGAACATGAACGAGATGCCCTCGCATGACTTTCTCTGGTAGTTCAAAAGAATCTGGGGGATTCTCGACCCCAAGTATAACACGGCGCACAACCAGCCAAAAAACTGGGCAAGAGGGTCATATATCAACTCTTCTGGCTTGTGGATCTTTCCAGGATGCTTTTTGCGGTGCTGGGAATCTCTGACAAAGGACACATACCACCCAACAAGCCCGGCAAAAATGACCAACGCTACCATTAAAGTCTTCACCAATACAGCCTGTACCTGGGACAACTTGGAAATCGAGTTGTAGGATGACTCCGATGAACTTGAACCTTCCAAGTCGATGCTTCCTCCATTTATAAACCCGTTGGCAGAGCCGTTCCCGGCCTCGACCTCTTCCTCATCTTCTTCATGATGGTGGACATGGTGCTCCCTCGATAACACCGTTTCCAAGACATCCTCATTGAGAGGGTTTGCAGGTGACAAGTGAATTAAATCTGTCTTTTCACCCTTGCCATATGCCAAACACTGCCACAATAACACAATGTCTGCCAAGGTGTAGTAGACAGCAAGAATGATCATCGTTGGCAAAACTCCCTGAAGAATTGACCCCAACACATTAAACACATCTCCGGCCAACCATAGTATAATAAACAGGAGAGACAAACCTTCCGACGACTTTCTTCGGAAGTTTTCATAGATCTGCGGCGCAAACACAATGATCCAGCACGCTATCGATATCGAACCGGTGATTCCACTGACGGCCTGTGCATCGATGACTATTGGTGGTGGTGGTGCCATGCTCTTTGGACTATCTGCGACTTGTACTTTCCTCACTAAATGACCATAGGTTCTGAAAAGGTGCTATTCGATGGTCGTAGAGGGTGGGGTTCTCCAGATTTTTCTGGTAGGGGACAAAATGGTGATGCCGAGTTGTGTGCAGGACGAATGCCTTATATGAGTCAAACGTCACCCTTCCCGATTGGGAAAGAGGTCTTGCAACCATCGCCAATTTTGCAATCGATTAGTCCAGCAACTTAAGGTTGGTTACTGGAAACCGCATTTACATACACAACATAGCACTTAAAACGTATATGAATTGAATAAATATAGTAAAGCTTCAACAGAAAGCTCATTCAATAATAAATAAACAGATTAGAGCTTCATCTTCAACTTGGCATCCACAATCAACGATTGCTCTAATTCATATAGACGGTGAAATACATCAGAAAAGAACTTGGACGCTACTCCTCTTCTGATCTTGAAGGTGGGGGTTACAACTTCCCGTTCAACCGTCAAGGGATTGATTTCAATGTGAATATTATGGAGAATCTCAAATCCACTCAATTTGCTCCTCACATTCTTGTTAATTTTTTTCAAAAATGCCTTTTTAACTTCAACCTTATTCAATTCAACCAAAAGTTCATCGGGCGACATGTCCAACTTATTGTACCCAAATTCTTCATTCAAGAATCGCAAGCCCTTGTCATATTCAACTCCAACAATACCAACCAAAAATGACTTGAGCGAGTCTCCGTGAACATACAATTGGGCTAAAATAGGATTGGACGATAAATACCGGTTTTCAACCTTCTCGGGAGATATATATTCACCTTGTTGCATCTTGAAAAAGTTTTTAACACGGTCAATAATAGAGATTCTACCGGTGCCAGCATCAATGTTGGCAATGTCTCCGGTATGAAACCATCCTTCTTCATTGAAAACATGATCTGTCTCTGTTTTATTATAGTAGTAGCCTTTGAAGATCTGGGGTCCTCTAAGTAATAATTCACCTTTATTATCCGATATCTCGTAACCCATTTCCCTTGCGCTTCTCAATTTGAACTCCCCGGTTGGTGCAATGCTTCCACAAGAACCTGGTTTTGCTTCGTACGCATCGGTACAAGTTATGGCACCAAAACTCTCCGTCAACCCGTACAATTGTCTCAAACCGATGTTAAGACTAGCCTTCAAATATATCAATGTGGATGCAGCCACTGGGGCCGAGGCAGTTTGCAACCAGCGCAAATTATCAAACCCCACCAATGTCCGTAAGTCTTTATAAGGCTCATAATTGTCAAATGTATGGTCAAAACCAGTCGAACCGTCATGCTTGGCCTGTTCTTTCACCTTGTATTCAATGATCCCGTTAACTTTGTTCTGTTGATCTTGTGGGAGGTCTTTAACTTGACTCTTCATCAATGCCTCCAATCGAGTCAAAAGACGAGGAACAATTGAAAAATAAGTGGGTTTGAAGATACGAAGATCATCAATCAAATTCTCGAAAGCATTCACCTTGGATTTGTCTATTGTTAACTGGGGGAATCCCAAATAGTATCCACTGCACCATGCAAAACCACTTGTTTCTCTTTCGTAAATATGGGTCAACGGTAAGAAAATAAACGCCTTGTCTGTCGGACCCGCATGAGGCTCCATATAGCTAAGGTATGAAATAGCAGCTGCAGCATTCCTTTGAGAAAGCATTGCTCCCTTTGGCTTGGACCCTGTTGTTCCTGATGTAAAAGAAACAGTATAGAGTGTTTCTGGAAATGGAGGAAGTTCATTGACACGATTTTTCGAGCCGAGAACTTCCAAGTCGTCCAAATCTTGAATGATAACCTTCAATTCGGCAGCTTCAGCAATTAGCTTCTTGTCGATTGAATCAAATGGATCCATTGACACAATGGAAATCAAGTTCTCTAACTGCTGAGGGCTTTCTCTCTTTAAAGTCAACAAGACAGGAATTTTGTCTTTGGAGCAAACAACAATCGGACTTTTTGTCAATTCCAATATATACTTGGTCACTTCTGGACCCAAAGTATCATAGAGGGCAGTATTGGTGATGGAATAGGCAGAACATGCCAAATCCGTCAAAATCCATTCCAATCTGTTGGAAGCAAAAATACTCAATATGAACGAAGCACTCTTTTCGATCTCATTGTCGACATTATCCCTCCCCGTCTTGGGAGTACCATAATTCATCCAGTCTCGCAAATGGGCATCGATTTTCCTATGCGAATCTAAGTTAGGGTTCTTGTATGGGTTTGCCAACAATGAGTTTATTATTCCACTTCCCAAATTTCTCTTTTTCTCATTCACTTGGGCATAGGTGTAATAATTAAAGTGATCTGCCGACTTCAAGGTGGTGTAATTGTAGGGTCTTGCCCCAAGACAAGGCTTATTCTTGAATAACTCCACGGCATTGTTGAACAACTTGTGGTGGGTGTCTAAATCCGGATGAATGCTTGCTACAAGGCGGTTTGGGAATGCTTTGTTGCGGTATACCTTGGAGTAGTTGGAATTAACTGTGCTACCTCTTAATGGCACCGAGTCGATGATATATGGACTCTTGAACGGAAGTTGCGACAAGGCAACTTCCTTGCCAAAGTCGCTTTTGGAAAATAATGAATCAGCCATGGCTATACGAACTATTGATGATTATACGAACCCATTGTGGGTTTGGGCATGAATTGGATCTCTATTTATAGAGGAAGGGGTATCCCCCACCACCGACATCAGGATCATAAAGCCGGTAAATTGTGGGGTAGGAGGCCGGCCGCTATATGCACAACCAAGTTCACGGTGCAAGATAATGTAGGTGGTCAAGTGGGCAATATTGCCGTTTTCCTGGTGAGGCATGAAATTTGCCATTCTAACGGGGTTGAGTCCACTATTGTTTGTGCCCCGCAAAAATAATTCCTTATTGAGGTGGAGACCATCCGCCCCGTTTCTGGATATCAAGATGGTTATTCCACGCTTAACAGTCGAGGACAAAAGGATACGTAGATGGAGATCTGATTATAGACGTGGAGGTTTATGCGGAGATACAGGCTAAGTTTATGTGTAAGTTCACGTCAAACCAGATGTGTGGACATCCATCTCATCCGGTAACTGGTTTTTCTCTGGTTTTGTGTGGGTGGGGTTCCTGGTTAGGATCCGCACTGGCAGAAACCAAAGTGGTGACGGAAAATGGTCGCACTTATCCACAAGTTTCCGATCTCAGAATGAAATCCAGGATGAGGTGTTCAATCCTGTGACCAATAGAAGCGAATATTGATGCGATGAGGCAGAGTGATGAATATTTTCTAGCTCTGGAACAATTAGGTAATATCTGCAAAGCAGGAGAACCTTCCAGACAATGATTGCCGGGTGGGTTTATCCTTGGGTATTCTTCCATTTCCATTTGCATCCAACATAATTTTTAGTTGCGGGTATATGCACCATTTTTCAGTGGACTCCACCGCACTGGTCCGCAGGACCAATGGTAATCAGCCACCATCTTTAGCTACGGCGACATGGTGGTGAGGTCCGGTACTCCGGAGACGGTCGTAATGGGGGCTGTCGACGGTTGTTGGACTGAGAATTTTCTTCCATGCATAGAGGGGCTTCCCCTCTCCGCGATCACCGCAAACGTCATCTCCTTCTCCTCTCCAAACATTTGTTAACATGCAGTGCGAGACGTCCTCCCGAGATCTTGCG
This sequence comes from Scheffersomyces stambukii, assembly GCA_002245345.1. NCBI lineage: Eukaryota > Fungi > Ascomycota > Pichiomycetes > Serinales > Debaryomycetaceae > Scheffersomyces > Scheffersomyces stambukii. Next base: position 81,915 of record NBZC01000008.1, read on the forward strand.
CCCGCAGTTCTCGCACTGAAAATACCGCGACGTCTCCGCAGTCTTTAATTTGGTTTTTTCCTGCCCAAAGATATCGGTGGACGACCCTGGTTGAAGATTGGTGATCTGGGGGATGTTCTCGTCGTGATTTCTCGACGTCTGTTTTTGGAGAGAGATATGGTTGGCAAAGTTGGTGAGGGTTTGTTGCTTTACCATGTTGTTCACCATGTCCTGGAGCAAGGACTCCGCCTGTAATCAATGTTAATACGTTGGTGGTCACAAGCACACTGCGTTCGCCCATTGGGGTCCCATCCCCACTCCTAGTCCAGAAGAACACTTATCTGAAGCCAAGAGGGTGTTATTCACCGGCTTCGACATACCACTATGCTGAATGTTATCGGTTCCCCGGTCATGTTGTAGGCAGCTGTTTTCGTATGATTCACAAGAAGCCTAGTTGCACGAAGATCCCTGGTCCTTCAATGGGTAATGGAGGTTATGTCGAAAACTCGTGGGGCGTATGCAGGAACAGTTTTTCTGTGGTTTTGCCATTCCTTCTTTAGCCGGACCACCACCGAAAAAGGCAAGAGGCTTTGGTGTGGGGTAGCTGTGGCGTGTAGACGGATGCTCGGAATTGTTGTGATGTTGACTTCCAGTCATGGTAGCCTGATTCGTATAGCGATGATGTCGTAGATTGGGAATGTCAATTTGCTGTGATTTGCGACACGAAAAGCAAATTCTCATCTTCTGTAATATATGTAACTGGATCATCCAGAAAAGTAGAGTATGTCGGATGACGAGGGAGAAATTCGTGCTCAGGATGCGAACCATGATGTAGAGGATGAGGTACAGGATTGGAAGTTTCTCAATAAGTCGTCAATACCGCGACGCGGGGAGAAGGAGTTCGAGCCTGATGGCACGGGCTACCAGCAACTGGCATTGCAAGAGTCTCTCGATGCCATGTATGGGGCACTAGAGGGCGTACGTGGACACCACATGAAGCAGAAATTGATTGGAGTGTGGCGAGAGCAGAACTGCCATTGTCTAGTGCCTCATGCTCGTGGCAATTACTTTCGTGATATGGGGACCCCCATCTCCATTGGCAAAAAGGTCCAAGGCGGAGTAGTCTTGAGCCCTATTGAAACAGTTTACTTGGTAGAAAGAGGATCGTTGATTGTTTATCTTGCCGATGAGGACTACGAAGAGTACTTGTCTAGTAGCGACTTGGACTCGTTTCCAATAGAGGATAAGTTACAGTCCATTGATTTGGAATTCATGTACTCGCTTGCTTTTGTGGGAGGTGTATCTTTGGCGCAATATCAGGTTTATTCATATTTGAAGAGATTAGGCTATATTTTACTTAGAGCCCCTTGCCGAGAATCAAAGCACACGCGGCCCGAGCCGGTTAAATATTCCACCTCTTGGAACTCATTAGCATTCTACCCAAGACAGTGGGGAATAATTGCATATCCTCCATTTCACACTCAGCATTTTTCAAGCAAGCATTATTTTAAATTTGTTGATGTATTCAAGTCCTTGTCATTAAACAATTCTGGGATACAACCGAGGGAAAACTCTGATCTCCAGTTTACCTTTAACGTCTGGAAGCCCACCCCAAATTTCTCCAAAAAGAAACCACCTGCGCCAGATTTTCAAATATGTGTTCTAGATTCTAAAATTTCGACTTCTTTTCCTTGTTTGGGGGAACTTCAATCGTTATTGAATCGCCATATTCCCAGCGAAGCAAAGGTAAGTGGATCCAAGAAGATGAGCACTCAACAAAAATCCAAGAAGGAGATTCGTGCTCAGAGATATAATGATCGACAAATGAAGTTAGATGACTCCGTTAGGCGACGAAACGAGTATTTAAAACTACGTGATGGTTATTTGAAGACAGGTACCCTGACGATTGTTTTAGCAATGGTAGACAATGGCATAATCAACTTTATCAACATATCGCAAGGTAATTTCTCACTCAGAAATGTACCTTCTCTAGATCAAATATATCCCCAACGGAAACACGGGATTATCCACATGGATAGATGAAATTTTCGGCATTGCAAATCAGCCGAATTGATGTTTCACATCTAGAGAATTAAGCATGCAATATTCACAGATTGTTATTCCCAAAAGGTGAGATTCTAAGCTCGTGTATTTTATTTCCATTTGCTGCCTATTATTGCTTTATTCATGTGAATTATTGCATTTCCAGATTGTCATCATTGTTGTCAGGAAACGGAACAATTATGAAATGTTTCCAAGTTTGTTCAAAAGAAGTGAACTCAGAGTCTAAATTGAAGTAAATTTCATTAGCTAATAGGAAATAAGGATATAGATATTCATAACTAATTGCATTACTAAAAGTTATTATCCCGCTCTCAAGTGGTGTAGCAAAATCAAAGAACTTAAACATCATTGTAATTCCTTGGAGTAACACAATGTTGAATGTATTAGAAGGTTATATTTGGATATGCACTCTGCGTTAGTCCCCACAGAAGTAAGTTTTTATTGTCCGAGTGCTTACATACCACTGAATGAAATTGAGAGCATTTTCCATCCCTTTTTTATGAGAGCGCTGATGAAATTTAGATAGTATAATAGTGGTGGCGTAAACTCTAGTCAATTTGATAATGTTGACTTTGGATTTGAGGTGTATGGCATTTGCATGAAATACCAAGTTTCCAAACCTATCTCTATATTGGTGGCAGGCATTATTGGTTATCACATTTTTCCAAGGATTATATTGTTTCTGATATATAAACTACTCAGAAAAATACAGCCAGCATCATATAATTTGTTTTAAGATTTCAAGTTTCAGGTTTTTATTGTAAAAAGCCATGGAGAGCTAGATAGTTTAACAAAATTTGGCTGCAAATAAAGTCACGTGGACCAAAGTAAGGTTTTTGAGTAAATGCTTAATTTTTGCTGAACTTTGTTATTTTCATTATACATAAAGTTGAACTAGTTCTATCTGAAATTCATATTCAAAGGTATCAAGGTGCTGGAAGAAGGGTGGTTTTATCTATTTGGATGTAGCAGCACCGTGAAACTATAGATGCAATGCTTATCGAATGAATGCAAATTGTAAAATGGCTGCAAACGCTTTTGTGCACATTGTTCAAATGAACAGTTCTGAGTATAGCTGGACTCGTGTGACTCGCAGACAGAATACAGCGAAATCTTGGCTTTCGTATTATGGAATTTAGCAAAGCATTTGGAGTTAAGTTTGCTGTTATGTTTTCAGTGAATCATGAAATTCGCTGAGAGCAACCACTCAAACTACACGTACGAATAGCAACAATAGGTAAATTACACATGAAAATATAGGAATTCTACTAGTCGATGATCAGCCAAAAACGTATTTGTGAACATACAACCATCCAGATACTAACCGGTCTGTCTCTACAGGAACAGAAGTACAGATGCTAAGAATATCAAAATTGGGTTGTAATGTAATTCATTGGCTTAAAGTGCCAATAACAAAATTTGCAAAGGACATAAAAGAAGCAGAATCAATGTTGGCAAGTACGAGAATAAAACCGCGCAAAGATGATGAAGATGCTACTATGGAACAGGAAAAGAAGTGGATGGAAAAGCAGTATTTCGGCAAAGAGGTATGCCTAGATGCAAAAGCCTAGCCAGGCCAAGAAACGGGAGGGTCTAAGGAACAGAAGCCGGTGTTGACAAAGACCATGTTAAGTGAATGGTCGTGCAACGAGAATAGCAACAATAGTTGCAAATTTCTTGACAACGACAAGAAATCATAGCCACAAAGGGAGAATTGGAGGCCCGTAGCACAACACCAAGTGCCACCAGTACTAGGTCTGGTCTTTCTACAAGAAGACATTGCAACGTCGCCCTATGACACTAATCTCTAGTCGTTGCCCATAGCAGAGGACGGGCCTCCAATAGCATCCATGGCAATGATCAGCGCGACCGAGCTGTATACGCAGTATCGTTAAATGCTGCTCATTTAGGAAGCCAGAAACAAATGTGTCACGTGCACATCAGTTCTATTTGTGTCACCGCAAACACTGCCACCCTTGTTTACAAACAGACACTAAAATGGATATGAAACAGGCGCATCAAGGCGGAGGCATCAAAGGTAACAAAATGGACCACCACCAATGGGGCTTTGGACGCAACGCGAACTTTTTGCCCTCTCGTGCCCGCACCTACCGGGCATGCGCACGATCCAGGTGCCCACGACCGCTATTGTACTAGCCATTACAAACATCCAAGGTAACCAACCCAGCGGCCTCCAGGCTGCAGGACACCCTGTCACAAAATCAGCCCGCACACAAAGCGGCAGCGATGAATCGATCCATGATGGCGGTGGGGCCAGCATCGACGCTAACCATGGTGGGCACCGCAGTTACTACAAACGGCAAATGTAAACACGTCAACATGGCGCTAATATCGCCGGCATCGACATTCTCCAACAAAGCCCTCTGCGGCGCATGCTTGCAGAAGCTTTGGCCACCCTACCCATGGCCTACGCTCCCCAGGCCCACAGCACCGTCGTCCTGGGGGGTGGGAGGAGTGCGTCGTGTACTGGCCCAAAACCAGGTACGCGGTCCAATCTGGCAAACCTGCCTTCTATTTTTGGCGAAGATACCAAAACAAATCCGCAACTGACATTTGCACGTTTATTTCTTTTTTCTGGCTAGACACAATTTTTTCCTGTCCACGGTGAGCAATTCCGGTGCTCCTTTACTTATCCATTCCCATCGTGCCCGCAGTGTCGACAAAGGGTCTACATCGCCGTTGAAACACGTCCACTCGTTCCCGTCCCGCGTTGCTGTGCCAAGGACCGCCCTCGCCCATCCGCCAGCGCCATCTCACCGAAAAAACGCTCATTGTTTGCCGTTTTGGGTGCTGATTTTTGCTTCTCGCAAAGTTTGTCCCTGTCGAGGTTGCTTCCCGTGGTGCCCATCTGATTCCCACATACGGCGCCCACGTCCGTCCATCTGCTTCTCGTTCCCGTTGACCCTGGTCCGCCACTGTTCCTGAAGTGCCGTTTTCCCCGCTTTCCTACCTGTTACCTGCCTTTATCACTGGGGGTGTGACCAGACAGTGATCTCCCCCTTTTCCATCCCATCAGCGGCACAAGAGCAAAACATCCTACTATCATGTCGCGAAGAGATCTCACCGCCAACACCCCGCAGTTTTCGTTTGACTCGCCTCTGCAGCAGTCAACGGAGACCAACACCCAAAACAACGATGCGTCTTCCGAATACGTGGACACTCCACGCAACCCGTTTGCCGACGACGACGGCTCCTCCATCAGCTCGGGCTCAGGGGGCGCACAAGTGCCGACAATAAACCGTACCGAGACCCCTCAAAATGGCGACTACGAGGAGCAGGAGTACGGTAAACCTTTCAACGCATATAATGGCTACTACTCCCGTGGCGGCAGCTCCAACTTGCTTGTGAGCCACGAAAACTCCTCCGACGAGACCCGCTTGCTCAGCACTAACCAAAATAACCATTCCAACTCCCTTCTCAATGCCCAGTCCCCCATAAATGCCCCGCTGGAGTACGACCGCTACCCCAGCATGGCGGGGTCGCGAGTGGTGTCACTGGCGTCATTATCGTCGCAGTTTTTCAACCAGGCGGGCGCCAACACTGCCAGCGCCGCCTATGGGGCCTCCAACTCCCCTTCCAATGATAGCATGAATGAAAGCGATTCTCTTTCCCAAAAATCAAACAGTCCTTTTGGGGGCAACCACGAGTTCAGTCCGTTTGGTGGATATCCTGCTTCTTCATTCCCCTTGCATATAGATGAAAAGGAGCCGGATGACTACTTGCACAACCCGGACCCCGTGGCCGATGCTGAGTACGAGAAGAACCGATTTATCTACGATTTAAAAAACATTGACAAGAGATCGTTAGGTGGGTTGCTTGGGGTCATTACATTGTTGATTGGTTGCTTGTTGGTGTTTGTGTTGTTGCCAGCCCTCACTTATAGTGGGGTGACATCTCCGTACCACCCGTTATCGTACGAGGTGTTGACCGATTATAGTTATCCAATGTTGAGTGCCATCCGCCAGGACTTGGTTGACCCAGACACTCCAGAAGACGCTCTTACTTGGAAGAGCAAAAGCGGCGACGAATGGCTGCTTGTGTTCAGCGACGAATTCAACGCCGAAGGAAGAACCTTTTATGAAGGAGATGACCAGTTCTTCACCGCCCCAGACTTGCACTATGATGCCACTCACGATTTAGAATGGTATGATCCCGATGCTGTTACTACCGTCAATGGGACCTTGTCGTTGCGCATGGACGCCTTCAAGAATCACAATTTGTTTTACCGTTCAGGTATGTTGCAGTCGTGGAACAAGTTCTGCTTCACGCAAGGAAAATTGGAATTCAGTGCCCGTCTTCCCAACTACGGAAATGTCACCGGGTTGTGGCCAGGTATGTGGACAATGGGTAACTTGGGTCGGCCAGGATACTTGGCCAGTACTGAAGGGGTGTGGCCATATTCTTACGAATCGTGTGATGCGGGAATCACCCCCAACCAATCGTCTCCCGATGGTATCTCGTACTTGCCGGGGCAAAGGCTAAACTCTTGTACCTGTAGTGGTGCTGATCACCCCAACCCGGGAGTAGGACGAGGGGCCCCCGAAATCGATGTCATTGAGGCTGAGGTGGGCTCTGACCCCACCGGTAAAAAGCCCAACATCGGAGTGGCGTCACAATCGTTGCAATTGGCACCCTTTGACATCTGGTATATCCCTGACTACAACTGGGTGGAAATCTACAACAAATCAGTTACCACCATGAATACCTACGCTGGAGGACCGTTCCAACAAGCATTGTCCGGAACCACCACTCTCAACACCACCTGGTATGAGTTTGGTGACGGCGATCACAATTACCAGCGGTACGGCTTTGAGTACTTGAACAACCGCGACACGGGGTACTTGAGGTGGTTTGTTGGGGACTCGCCCACCTTGACGGTGTACTCGCAAGCTTTGCACCCCAACGGAAACATCGGGTGGCGTCCCCTTTCCCAGGAGCCCATGTCGTTGATCATGAACTTGGGTATCTCCAACAACTGGGCCTACATTGATTGGAACTCGTTGTTCTTCCCCGTGACCATGCGTATCGACTATGTGCGGGTGTACCAGCCCAAGGACAACGTCCAAGTTGGCTGTGATCCCGATGATTACCCCACGTACAACTACATCCAATCGCACTTGAATATCTACGAAAATGTCAACTTAACCGCATTTGAGGACGCTGGGTACACGTTCCCCAACAATAAGTTGACGGGGTGCTAAAGGTATAGTTTATTATAGATTGCATTTATGCACGTGATTTGTTTCCAAGAGCGTAGATGGAGTTCGGGCGCACACAAAATGTCGTCCCAGCCTGGCTGTGTATCGCACGTCCTATGTCGCTATCCGGGGAATGCCATAGACTTCCGTGTTTGTTCATCTCGCGTAAACGTCGCATTCAATTAGCCGTTTTAATTATCTTGAGTGTCGCCTTTTTGTGATGATCCGGTACCACAGCACCTCCGTTGAGCCACACTTTTCAAATTGGACCATCTGCCTGCTCGTTGAACCACAATGATCGGCACTAAGCGTTCTGCACTCGTCCCACTTGGCTGTTTCGGCCCGCTTCGCACTCCGGAAAAGCCCCTGGTATGGATCAACGGCTGGTTTCTGTTTTCGCAGCCACACCTGCAACCAATTTGCAAATCGGCCTATGCAAATTCGTTTCCGTCCACCCCCCAATTTAAGGTCCATATAAAGCCCAGTGCTCCCTCGTAATTTGTGTCGTATCTCCTGTAGCACCACTAATCTGGCATTTGTCATTTCTTCTCTGCAACATGACCCAGTTGGACGTTCACTCTATCGGTATCATTGGAGCCGGCCCCGGAGGCCTCGCAGCCCTCTATGAGTTCCTCCACACCAATGCTGACGGCACTTCCACCGCGGGATCTGTTCCTTCGACCAATCCCCGGTTCTCAAAGGTGGTTGCCTTTGAACAAAAGTCGGCCCCAGGTGGTATCTGGGCCCCCGCTACCGCTGAGGCCGATTACGACGTGCCCCCTCAGGATATCTTGGACACGGACCAGTACCACTTGCCCGAGGTAGTGCGTCCCCCTGCTCAAATACCTGAAGGAGCATCGGCCGCTAGTGCAGCCCAACCGGTGATGCAAAAGAGTTCCAGCCAAAGCGAAGAACTTGAGTGGAGCCGGTCAGGGGTGTATCCGTTCTTGTTCACCAACATCCCATCCCGGTTTACCCGTTTCAGTTACTTGCCCGATGAGGCCAAATACCACGATCAGTCCCGTACGATTTACCCATTTTTACACCACCAGGAATTGGCACAACGGTTCACCGAATTCATCGACAACGAGAAGTTGGCCCAGTACGTCCGTGTCAACACCACCGTGGAAAAAGTGACAAAGAACAACGAGACGGGCAAGTGGACCATCACTGCCAAGCAAAAGTCGTCTTCGGGGGTTGACAAATGGTACTCGGAACAGTTTGATGCCATTGTCGTCGCCAACGGCCACTACACCGTGCCAAACATCCCCAACATACCGGGGTTGGCCCAGTTCAACAAGTCCCACCCTGGAGTGCTCATCCACGCCAAGTCGTTCCGGTCTTTGGACGACTTCACCGATAAGGATGTGTTGGTTGTTGGTGGAGGCATCTCTACTGCTAACTTGTTGCAGTACATCGTGCCCGTAGCCAAGTCCACCACCAACTCCAAAAGGGGGTATCATTACGTGTTTGAGTTCATCAACGAAGCATTGGTGTCAAATGGTATCACTCCTAAGACAACCATCACCAAGATCGATCCCTCAACAGGAGAGGTATTCTTTGACGATGGTACTACTGGCAAGTACGACAAAATCCTCCTTTCCACCGGCTATCACTACACCTTCCCCTTCCTCAACGACCTCGAGATCGTCAATCCAGGAAATCTTTCCCGAGTAGGGGGGTTATACTTGGATACCTTCTGGCAGAAGGATCCCACATTGGGGGTGGCAGGAGTTGCCGTGTCCCAGTTGAACTTCCACACTATTGAGGCCAGTGTGGCTGCTCTTGCCGGAGTGTGGTCCGGCAAAAAGACCTTGCCCCCACAACAGGAACAGGCTCAGTGGGAAAAAGAAGCAGTAGAGAAGAAGGGTGACTCCATTTTCTTTCACTATTACGCCCACCACGATGCAAAGAAGGACTTTGTCGACAAATTGATCCAGTACGCTCCTGAGGGACGGTACAATCCTCTCGAAAAAGATGGCCAATTGGTGGGTGAAATCGACGAGGGAAAGAAGTATTTAGAGAAGTTGTTCTACGCCTTGAAGGAAAAGAGACTCACTCTTGATCAGACGGTATTGACGGGGGATGTGGCTCTTGTGAAGGCCTGATGGCGCTACCAGTTTATTTATGTGTGTATCTACGATAATTTGTGAACCTCACATGTAGGCTACCAGCATCACTTAGCATCGGCCTAGGTAATTCTAGCATGAGCGTATACGGTTCGACTAGCAAGGCCATGCAATTACCTGTAGTGTTCACGTGACCAGTAGATAACCACACACCATTGTTGATGATGGTAGCGCTGCGCTCCTTATTTGTGCGATCCCCATATTTTCTGGTAAACCACACCTCTTATCTGCCACCACCCATGACAGAACCCACTTTGAACTTCCATATACAGACAAACCAGACCCAGTTTCGAATACCTGTCGAGCTCGTCAAAAAGAACTTCAAGAATATCCAAAAACTTGTGGAAAAGCAGAAGAAACAGATCACAGATGACATAGCCAAGATCAAAAAGAATCCGGCCATTCCCACCGCTGTCAAATTGGAAATGGTCAGGAAGTTGATCAAAGGCTTTGAAGCCTTCCAGAGAAAGCTCAAGGTAGCGGTTTCCAAGGATGAGGAGTATCGGTCACGGCTTCAGGCTCGACTCGCCCACTTGAGACTCCTCGACAACTATTGCATGAGTGGCACTGACATCACCAAGGACGACAAGGATAATAGCGAGGTTAAAGAAGGTCAAGATAAGCTCTTGGACTTGCACAATCCAAATTTACTTAATTGGTACCGAGACCAAACCCTCTTGCTCATTATTGATTACTTGATCAAGTCCAACACCCGCAGTGACAAGAATGTTGGGCTCCAACTATTAAAGAGTTTGAGCGAATCCAACCCCAAGTTCTCGAAACTTGTAGACTACGATCTTTTTGAAAACTTCAACAAGGTGTTTGTGTCCATTGTCGAAGGACACGATTTGTCATTGGTGATATCTTGGTTTAACGAGAATCGAAACTTTTTGAAAAAGGCAAACTCCAATTTGGAATTCGAGATCAACTACTGCAAGTTCTTGTCCTTGATCGAGAATGGAGACGTTAATGAGGCCATAAACTTTTCACAAACTCATCTATCTCCTTATGGTAACAAGAACAACTATCTGGATGGAGAAATTAGTAATCATGAGTTGAATTTGCATAGAATGAAAGACATTGGGGGGTTATTGGTGTATTTGGCGGTCAAAGACAAAAGTGTTGACAACTCCACGGTTCCCTTTTCTAGCAAGTTGGTTATCAACTCGCCTCGATTTCACGAATACCAAAAATTGTTATCGGATGAACGGTGGGAGAGCTTGTCGCAGTACTTTGTCGAGAATTTTACAAAGTTATATGGAATCTCCAAGAATTATCCTATATTCATCTATCTTTCCGCAGGATTGTCCAGCTTGAAAACCAAATCTTGCTACCACAGTTCGGAAAACACCATTTTTCGAGATCCTCACGATGCTCCGCACAACAATGTTATGCGTGATCAGGATTTGACGGTATTGACAGACAAGATGTATCGAGGTCCAAATCAGTACTACAAGATGTTGAACAAGATCAACAATTGTCCTGTGTGTTCGCCAGAATTGTACAAGTTGAGTCGAAACTTGCCCTATGCCCAATTGATTACCAGCATATTCAACAATCCCTTCAAGTTGCCCAACGGCAATATCTACCCATTCGACAAGTTGCTCAACCCTTCGGACAAATACTTATCTGAGAAGAATACCCTTTTGCGCATGGGTAAAATTAAGGACCCGTTGACGCGAGAAATATTCTTTATAGATCATTGTGTACGAGTGTTCCCGGCATAGTACATAGCATTCAATCGCTATCATCAGACTCTTCCTTCTTGCCCGTACTTTCCTTTCTCTCGAATTTTTCAAAGATGTAGATTCTCGCATCTCGTTCTGCAGCAGGCTTCGTTGTGTCTCGAGTGCTATTTGTTCTCCGGTGATGATACTCAGGAAATGTGGTCCAATCGAACTTGCCAGATCTTTCCACTCGATACCCCTCACTGCGTGCCAATGCTTTTGTCGACCATGAGTTGTAGGGCTCACCTTCAAACAAGGATAAGATGATTTTGCCATTGGTTTCCTTGTAGGTGCCGTACCCGGCAAAGTCGTTGTTTACCGCAGCATTGACACGTTCAAACACCTGTTTGCAGTTGTGAAAGTACTCTAATATCAATTGCTGATGATCACGAATGTTGCGATCTACGTCCTTCATCCCTCTGCCTGTATGTGGGAAGTTGAACATGATGTAGTTCACGTGTCCCCGATCTGGGAACAACGTTGGGGACCGTCCTGACTTCCTTTGCTTGGCTGAAATATTGAGATCCAAGCCCTGGGTGAGGTTTGTGGCGTCAACATCGTGCAAAACCTTTACTCCAAGCTCCTGCAATTCCTTCAAAGTGTCTTCCACATTGGGATACTTGGCCACAAGCTCATCTCGCGAGTCGTAGCTCGTGGCTATCAAGTTTTGCGGTTGGATCAAATTCTGCAGAACGATGGATTTGGCAAATGAAAAGTCCCCTTCTCCCACAAGGACAATCCTGTCTTCGGGAGTGAATGGAACCAATCCCTTTTGTTTACTCTTTTGCAAAAGTTGATTCTGTTTCTGCTTTTTGTTTCGACCAATGGACTTGGACTTGTTGATGGACTTTTCATTGGTGATGGTCGCGTTTTGCGCAATTTTGGTGGCGAACTGTTCCTTCACTTGGTGCCGCGCGAGCGCACCTTTGAGACCTTTGTTGGCCACTGCCTTTCCCTTTAGTTTTCTGCCCATGATGATGGAGATGAGCCTGACAAAAAAAATGCAATTGCTGCAAATGAGAACAGGGTTGGTGCACAAAAATAGTTGGTGATGTAGGTAAGAAGTGGTGCACACGTAATGTTGTTGTAGTTAATGAGTGAATGGATACTGGGAATCGGCTATTGGTGGTTCAACAATCAAGTTGGGGTCAAAGAAGTTTAGTACCGAAGCCATGTTGGTGCACATTCTGTGAAATTTATGCCAAATATGTTGATAATATGGTACTCCCAATATTGCCAGCAATCTTTACCAGTAGCATACTCATTCTTTTGAGATATTCACCAAGAAATACATAAACCTTTCATTCGTATTCATTCCTATCCATTCTTACGTCCATAGGGTGTAGTGCTCTAGTGTTTGCCGTGTTGTGGTCAGTAATACCGGCGTGCCGTCTAATCCGCCATTTTAACAACTAACAACAAGCCACACATCATTTTAATGAGAATAGTAGCTCTCAGTTTGCGCCAGCATCTCCATTACCACCTTTCCTGCCTTCCTGACTAGGCCCTCGACCCATCCAGTAATACAGCCAGCGCTACCAGTCTTGTCGTGCCCCGCACAATCCCTCTTTTCTTCCACCAATTACTGTTGTCTAAAAAAATCAACTGATATTACCACCATCGCAATCACAGTTACACATACACCACAGTAAGTGCCAGCGATACTAATAGTACTGTTTCGAGCATAGCTAACATCCGCAGTCATGGACCCACAAAGAATTATCAATTTGCAAAGATCATACCAGGCCTCCAGGCAACCATTGTGGTTGAGAGGACCAAAGGCCAAGGCTGCCGTCTATCCATTCTACGCTTTGTTCACAGTGGCCACCATTATCCCCTTATACTACGCCGGTAGAGGTGTCTGTGGTCTCAAGGACGAGTAAGCTTGTCAAACCAATGATTTGACTGACTGGTGATCGGTCTTCACTTTGTCCTTTTACATTGTTCCAGCATGATTATACGTTATCCAGGATCTTAGATATATATTCTATATATCTAGTTTACATATATATTACATTATGAACTAAACGGTGTCTATGTAGATGTTTTGACGGGAATGAAGGCCGTGGGGCCATCAACAGTCCCAAGCCGGGACAACTTGTCATACATATATCCAGATATGTGTACCTACATTGGGAACGCCGACTCAAGAGCATTGTAGCCATGGTGTAGATGTCATTGTGGTTCAAGCTCCGCCTTTAGGCTCCTGATCTTTGATAACACGGGAGCGGAAAGTTCCACAAACTCTTTATCGTTCTGCTTCTCTTTCTGTAGATGCGTTTCTAAGAGACACAAGAGTTGCAATTTCTGGTCTGCCGGAACAAGGGTGCACGCATCTATTGTAGTGGAGCACAATTGCCAGTCCATGACATCGTTTTCCAATAGAATATCTGTGAATTGAAGGAGTATTTCTTGCTGTTTTATTGCTCGGATTCTGTCTTTGACATACTTTGAAAGCCGATCTGTATCCACCGACTTTCCCAAGGCAGTCATTATATGGCCGTAGCTATCTTCAAATACTTTGATATAGTTGGGGTTCTTCTTGACAAGAATATAAATGCAACTGGCTGTCAATAGACGCACCAGAGCTGAGGTATCATGCACAAATATATCCTTCAATCTGGTGTTTATTTTGCCTTGGTGGTCTTCATCAAGAGTATCCTTGCCATTGATTGCCGATTCAAGTTCTATCAAGCCATGAAGAAGCGACGATTCGTGCATTGTCTCCAAGTTTTCGACTATGTAGTCAAATATCGAGTACAGATGTGACTTGCCCGAGGTCCTCAAATCGTTAATATCCATAACCTCTTCTTGCTCATAGTCATGTTGCGCACTAATGCTATCGTTCAACTGTTTCTTGGTTTCGTCGGCAACTTCCAATAAGAAGCTTCGTTCGTTCCCGTACACTCGGCCGTTTGATGCCTGAGCATTCTTGGTTTCTCGTCGTTCTTGGGGCTTCTCCGCTGGCGATTCGGGAACAACTATTGAGAACTTTTGGTAATCAGGCTCGCTTTCGCCGTCGTCCCTGTCGGTATCACTATCAGGAACTTGCATCATGAAAGCAGGCTCGTCGTTGTTCATGCTAGTAAACAAATCCAGCCACGCTTTTTGCTGCTTGGGAGTCATTCGGGAAGATTCTCTCCTCCTGTTGACTGAACTTGGAGTCGAAGGAGTCAGCGAAGTCGGCTTCTCGATCGATTGCCGAGACAACTGGACTGGGGTATGAAACTGTACGGGTGATTTTGTAGGGGAGTTTTGGATAGAATTGACCACCTTGACGTACTTTCTTGGAGACTTGGTGATTCCATCTTCATAAATCGGGCTTCGTGGCCGAACTCGCTGTCTTTTTATGCTTGCAGAAGGTAGCAAGGAGCCAGCCAACTCTGTGGGTCCTCCACGGTCATCGACGAGGTTGTAAGATTTGGAGTTCACAAATAGGGACGACAGTTCTTCATCGCTGGAAAACACCACCAGCTCCGGCGCCGGACGCGACTTCCTCCGCGACTTCCCGTAAACAGCCATCTGCCTCGGTTCTAGTTCTGGTGAGGGTTGAAGTAAGCCGTCAAGTGTTCCCCATATCAAAAACACGTGTTGTCGCGCACGTGACTAGCCGATCGATTCCAGAACCACTGCGCCACGTGACCAAACAAAGTTTCAGTGTTGTTGTTAACAAGCTAACCAGTCAGACAACATCTCCTCCCCGGTGCCGATGTCGCTTCCGTCCATGAACAAGGTCAACAGCATCCTTGAAAGGAAGCTACGGAACTTTCTCAAAGGCCCCCGCAAGGGCGAGACTTTTGAGTTGCGGAATGGTTTGGTGTCGCAGTACAAACACGAGCGTAAGGACGCCATTGAACGGGTGATTCAGGCGATGACGGTGGGCAAGGACGTATCGTCGTTGTTCCCTGACGTGTTGAAGAACATTGCCACCTACGACTTGGAGCAGAAAAAGTTGGTGTATCTCTACTTGATGAACTACGCTAAGACCCACCCCGAGTTGTGCATCTTGGCCGTCAACACCTTTGTCCAAGACACCGAGGACCCCAATCCCTTGATCAGGGCGTTGGCCATCCGCACCATGGGGTGCATCAGGGTGGCAAGGATGGTGGACTACATGGAGATTCCCCTCCAGAGAACGTTGAAGGACGACAACCCCTACGTGCGCAAGACCGCTGCAATTTGTGTTGGAAAGCTCTTTGACTTGAACCCCGACATGTGTGTAGAGTTTGGATTCTTGGATCAGTTGAAGGAGATGATCAAGGACTCCAACCCCATGGTGGTGGCCAACTCCCTCAACGCTTTATACGAGATTAGGGACATGAACAAGGACCCCAACTTGCAAGTGGTGTCCATCACCACCGAAATCATCAACAATTTGTTATTGTGTCTCAACGAATGCACCGAGTGGGGGAGAATCACCATCTTGTCCACCTTGACCGACTACGACACTGCCGACGTGGAGCAGGCCAACCACATTATCGAGCGGGTCATTCCTCAACTCCAGCACGTGAACCCGTCGGTGGTTTTGAGCTCCATCAAGGCCATCCTCCATCACATTGACACCATCCCCAACACTGCTCAGAGAAACAGCATTTTGAAAAAGTTGTCGGCGCCCTTGGTGTCGTTGGTAAGCTCGTCCATCCCCGAGGCCCAATACGTGGGGTTGAAGAACATCAGAATTATATTGGAAAAGTACCCCCAAATATTGTCGAAGGAATTGCGGGTTTTTTTCATAAAGTACTCTGATCCTTTGTACCTAAAGTTGGAAAAGCTTGAGATTATGATCCGGTTGGCCAATGATAGCAACAGTTCTCTTTTACTCGGCGAGTTGAAGGAGTACGCCATGGAGTTTGAGCCTGCGTTGGTCACAAAGGCAATCAAATCCATCGGGTCTGTGGCTATTAAATTGAGTGAGTGTGTTATCAAGTCAGTCAACCTTTTGAACGAAATCATTGACCAAAGGGGAGGTGAATTGATTATTAACGAATCGGTGGTGGTGTTGACCAACATTCTTAGAAGATACCCACGCAAGAATGACATCGCCACTTTGATTATCCCCGTTATATCCAATCACATTTCCCAGTTAGAAACCAACGAGTCATTGTCGGGGTACATTTGGCTCTTGGGAGAATACCCAAAGTATTTCTCGGGGTTGCACGACAAGTTATCAGCCTTGATTGATGGCTTATTGCAGTACGAATCACCCTTACAGTTGAACACATTGACCACTGTGGTGAAGATAAATTTGGAAGTGGAGGGAACCCAGTACTCGGGCTTGTTGCAAAGAGTACTCGAGTTGGCCACTAAAGAGTGTGAGAATGCTGACGTGAGAGATAAGGCATACATCTACTGGCGGTTATTGTCGTCGTCGTCTGCGGAGTCGCAAAAGAAGGTGATTTTGGCCAAGGTTCCCCCCATCAAGACTACCATTGCATCATTCAACCCTGTGGTGTTGGAGCAGTTGATGAACGAGTTGTCTACATTGTCGTCCGTATACCACAAACCGGCACGAACATTTATAGATGCCAGTGGTTACACGCGGGCGCCTAGCGAGCAAAAGAGCAGAAAGAAGGAGAATCTCGAGGATTTGACCAACTTGGCCAAACAGGAGATCATTAATAACGCCAAGAATGAGAATTTGCTCGACTTTGATGACGATGACGACGCTCCCGAGACTACCACTGGAAATAGTGAAGGTGTGGGTAGCTTGTTGGACGAGTTGAACGACTTGTTCAGTGCACCCGGCACCATTAGTGGAGAGTCGACGGCGGCACCACTCCCACAAACCACCACCAACACCAACGACATTTTGAGCTTATTCAACACTATTCCTCAAAATGCTGGGTCCAGCAATGGAGGTGGTGGTGTTGCTACGGGCAAGAATAAGGTGAGCAATGACCTTGTGGATCTCTTTTAAAAATTGCATGTGTATGCTCGTGTATGTACAGTAGTTATACATTGGTAATGTTGTTGCAGGCAAATAGTTTGTCCACAATCGAGGCTGTAGTCTGGCGTATTTTGTCGTCCTTGACATTTGGCTTTTGCAGGGGCAGAGGGGAAGAGTCAAAGTCAACCAACTGGCGGATCTTGTCAGTGACAGCGGCAGTGACCTTGTCAATGTTGGCTATTTCCGCCTTCTTGCTGGCGATTTGCTTGCGGAGCAACATAATCAAGCTTTCTCGTGACTGGTGGGGCCGGTATGTGTTGAGCAAGTGGTTAATGTTGATCAAAATAAGGGATATATCTTTGACCTTGGCCTCAAACAGAGCCGGGTCGATGGACAACAATCCCACGAGCTCCAAAAAGTTGAGCAAGAGGGAATCCATGAGTTTATGGAGTTCCTTTATTTTCGTTTCCGAGGTGATTGTGTCGTCGCTGTATTGATAGAGCTGTTCCCAGTTGGCGGACTTGAGGCTGGGGAGTTTGTCTTCAAAGGACCAGATGTTGCCGTATCCACGGTAATGGGAGGAATTTGGTGGTTGTGGTGGGAGAAGAAACCGTAGCTCGCCCGGAGGGGGGTCCTTACTGTCATTTGGGGTGCTGTTGTTATCGGTTTTGCTGCTGTCGTTGTCGTTGTCAGGGGTGTTGTTGCTGGTACTATCGATGTCGATATCGTCGTCGTTTTGGTTGTCTTTTGGCCCGTCCTTCTCCGCAGACTGTTGCAGTTTCCACTGCTCTAACTTGGCGAGATTGTCGTCAGTAAAGAACTTGACATAGGGAGGCGGTGGGGGGTACAAGGATGATATTATGTCTTCAGACATGACAGAAATTGTGGCGGTTGACGTGGATCCATTCGCGTAAACGCGTCAGGGATGGAATAAGTACACTTGAGGACGCGACGAGCCGCAAACCAGGGAGGATCCGTGTTCTAGAAGGGTCAACGGTGGGGTGGTTCCGGGTGACTGGTGTTGTACTGATGTCGCAGTGACGTAGTTGTAATGTCGCACTGATGTCGCAGATATGTCGCGATGTCGCGCAAAGGGGCCTCCCGATATATGCAGTCTGAGGATCGAGGTCCTTGACCGTGCACAAGGACGGCCCATACAACACAGTCTGACCACCTTGCACAATGGCAGACGAACAGGATCGAATGGAGGTTGACGGTACGTTTCTCAGGGATGCTGCTTACGTCAGCGATTACCTTTTTCCTTTTTGCCCGTGGCGGCAACCAAGACATGCTTACTAACGGCACAGACGTAGAACAGGTGGACAAGCCAGAAGCCAAGAAGAAACAGCGGTTCGAGGTGAAGAAATGGACGGCGGTGGCGTTCTGGTCATGGGGTACGTATTACCGATGGATTATGATGGTGTTTTGTACTAACGATTAGACATTCAAATTGAAAACTGTGCTATTTGCAGAAACCACCTTATGGAGCCGTGCATCGAGTGCCAGCCCAACTCCATCGCCAACGGCGGCGACGAGTGTATTGCCGCGTGGGGGGTGTGCAACCACGCGTTCCACTTGCATTGCATCAAGAGGTGGCTCAAGACGAGAAACGCGTGCCCGTTGGACAACACCGACTGGACCTACCAGAAGTTTGGCACATGATATGGACGGTGTGGGAAATGGCGGTGGCTGCAGGTACTATGGTCGCCACCACAATGGCACGTTGTATTTATGATGGTTAATTGGTAATATACAGTTGATTTGTAGTTTTGGTTATCCAGAGGGCTCGGTCTGGCAACCCCAAAAGCCCGTCGCCATCACAGGCTGCTATATCGCCAGCTGCGGTAGAATGTGCCGAGTAGATAGAAGTCCAAGCACAGCCCTCGTATGCCGTCGATGCTCTTTTGGATCCTGTCGTTGTCGCCGTCGCCATCCACCGTCTCGACAAAAAACACATATTGCCACGGTTGCAAGTGGGAGGGCCGGGAGTTGATGGAGGTCAAGTTGACGCCGTGGCGCTTGAACTCCACCAACACGTCGCACAACGCCCCGGGATCGTCGTGGTTCAACGTGAACATCAACGACGAGAGGCGCGTGTGCTCGTCGGGGTGGGGCGGCAACTCCTGGTACCCGAGCACCAAGAACCGGGTGGTGTTGCTGGCGCTGGTCTCGATGTTGGAGGCGAGGATGGGCACGTGGTACAACTGGGCCGCCGTGGCCGAGGAAATGGCCCCCGCGGTGGCATCCTTGCTGGCGATCTCGGCCGCCCGCGAGGTGGAGTCGCAGTCCACGCGGGTGATGTCGGCGGGTAAGGAGGCCAAGTAGTCCGACACCTGGGTCCACACCTGGGGGTGCGAGTACACGGTGCGGATGTGGTGGACGTCGGGGGCGTGGCTCATCAAGTGGTGGTGGATGGACACAAACTGCTCAGCAACGATGCGGAACCGGGGCTTGGTGTCCCTGGCGATGAACCAGTCGCGCAACAAGTCGTACGTGAACACCACCTGCCCGTTGGTGGAGTTCTCGAACGGCACCACCGCGTAGTCCACGTGGTTGGCGTCGATGGCGGTGAAGCAGTCGCCAATTGACTTCTTGGGCACCGTCTCCACATCGGCAAACTGCTGGAGCACAGCCTGGCGGCGTTAGTCGGTGTTCTTCGACCCTATTGGTTCCCTTTGCACGTACCTGATGGGTGTAGGTTCCCTCGGGACCTAAATACGCTACTTTCGTCATGGAGTGATCACCACGATGAAGGATGGTGGAGTACGGCTACAAACATCGGTGCAGTTTTTCCGGTACCGGCCAACGGTCCGCGACCCGTCCCGGTCGAGCTCCGGGCCTGGCACCGCTGGCTGCATGCAGGCACTGAGGCCTGGGGCTTGCTTAGTGGCCTGGCTGGACGGCCTCGTAGGACTGCCCGGCTGGAAGCCTAGCTCGCCCCCACACATCCAATCCCGCCGCGGACTCGTGTCTGACCTCATGGCTAGAACAAACCCTTTTGTTCACGTTCATCACATCAGACCAAAGTCTCGCTGACATCAGGACAATTCGGCACAGGCACACCCATGCACAACCCTCGTCGTTTTGACTCGTTGTGAATGCATATAGCCCATGCTGTCGCACGCCTACAAGTGGATCGTCGGTGGCTCTATATTTCTTGAGCCGATAACGCATCCACAATTGACACCGGGTAATTCACCAAATAACCAAAATTTCAACTATATAACATGTAACACCCTGGTTCAACTAAATAATCAAGAAATTAAAGTGTATTATAATACATAACCTCACTCAAAAAGTCAGCATGCTGTCAACCTTAGATTTCCTCGACAATAGTACCACGCTCGGAAACATAGATACCATCCAAAAACTTACGGATATCCTTGTTTCTGACACGGCAGATTTGCTGGATGTCAGCAGCGTTTTGAGAAACGGCTTCAAGGGAGTTACCGGAAATGATCAACTCATCCTTTTGAGCGGTGGACAATTCCATGGTGACACCTTCCTGCACCTTGACTTCTCTGACTCTCTTCTCACCCAAAAAGTTTCTGATTTCAACAAACTTTTGTCCCTCCTTTTCAATGATGTTGACGTTGATTGGGAAATGCGCATACACAAATCTCATCTTGTACTTGTATCCCTTGGTGACACCGGTTATCAAGTTGGCAATAAGAGACTTGACGGTTCTCAATGCAGCAACGTGCTTTCTGTCCCCGTTGTGCACAGTGATCTTAATGGCCTTGTTGTTGATCTTGGTGAAGGTGACATCAACGTGCTTCAAGTCCTTGGTCAATTCACCTCTTGGTCCAGTAACCTTGATGGTTCTGGCATTGATGTTGACGGTGACGCCTTCTGGGATGTCGAGGATCTGGTCGGTTTGGATGTACTTCATGGTGTCGACTGCAAGTGTGATGTGAGAAGAAGAGAAACTGGGAGGGAGCTCGTGAAAAATTTGAAAATTTAACTGACGGTTTCTCACCAGGAAAAATTTGCTAGCGAGGTCGTGTGCGCACAGGCCCGTCTTTTTTTTTCTCCTCGGCGTGTGCTATGAATTACCGATCGTGCTGACATTTACGGAGTCGCGGGGCGGGTAACCCGTGGAATGACTAGTATCAGGCTTCATGGTATCATACCCCAGACCTTCCCCGGTTTACATGTCCTCTACTGTAGTCATAAAAATTGAAAACGTAAACTAAGTAAATATGCACTAAACACGACCCTTACATCGAATGTTAAGCGTTCTTACAAGTCTTGTTCATCGGTGGTCTTGAATTCATAAAGCTTGAATCCCTTTGGATAGGTAACCCCGTTGCTCAACAATGTGGAGTATGCCTTGGCAAAGTCTCTGAAGAACAAGTCTTGGTCTTCTGCGTACATCTTGACATACTTTAAAAAGTATGATTCCTCTTTCAAAGCCATGTCGGTGGGCAACATCATGAACGACTTGGTCTCGTCGTCTTCATACTGCTTCTTACCATCCCACTTTTTGACGTGCCAGTCGCCCAACAATCTCACAAAGAAGTCGTTGGTGAACATGTTGAACGATGGACCCCATGGGCCGTCGAAGCCCGAGTTGTGCGTGTGGCATCTACCCAAGCAGTGGGCACCAATCAAGGCAACGGTCTCTTGGTCATTGAACCCCATTCTGGCAAACAAGTCACGCACATACTTTCCGTCTCTGGAAGCATCGGGCAATCTGCCGTTGGCGGGAACATCCTTCTTGGTGTTGTTGTCGACTCTTCCGGGACCCCATGGGATCTTGGGGCCGCCCGATTCTTGCACGGCCACAACCCCACCAAGAGTCCACAAGTCACCCCTCGACAACCAGGGGTACTTGACCAAGAATTCGTACAAGAACTCCCGGCCCACTTCCAAACCGGCATTTTCACCGTCAAAGGCCTCGGGGGCGAAAATCATGGTTCCTCCATATGAACCACCCGAGTTGTCCTTCTTGGCATAGGTACCGGACGAATGCCACGACAATCTCACCAATTGCCCGTAGAAACCCGAGTTGTCGTCAAACTCTAAGTTGTCGGCAATCTTGGCAGCAATGTCATTGTAAACCTGTTGGTAGTCAGCAAAGGTCTTGCCGGCAGGCACCTGGGCCTGGTGGATGGCGGCAGACCCTCCCAAGAGGGTAAAGAGGCCATTCTTCTTGGTGTTGTAGCCATTGTTGTTGCTGTTTCTGTTATCCTGCGACTGCTTGTAGAAATAAGAGGCCACGGCCCCGGTTCCTGCCAACCCCCAAAGGGCTCTGGCGGTGTATTTGGAGTAATTGGACCTGGCAGAGGTCTTTGCAATTCTTGCAAACGAAGGCTTGATTGCAATTGATGACATAATTGATAAAGTAGATGATCAAGCAAAATCCACTCGACAAACCCGTTCAAGGAAAGGGGCAGAAGGTGGAAAATTTATAGCACATCGAGGAGGAAATGGGATGACAAAAAATATTGTCCCTGTATAGTGGGGTATTGTCTTTGGAAATTACGCATTCCTCGCCCTCCATGGTTGGGGCGCCAGTTCCTGTTTGGGCAATTGTCGCTGATAGTTGGCGACGGGCAAGGATGGCGGTTGGCCGTGTATTCGGGCTGGCGATGTCCAAACCGACACCGTCATACCCTCGTCGAGTTGTTTGGTGCCAACACATGGGGTGATTGCTTACGTATGCGGTGACAAACTTGCCACAAAACATCCTCGCTAAGCGAGACTATTTGTAATTAGTGGGGAGTCTAGATCGGTCTGCTGGTGCAGGTTACAACTACATCTTGTGCATGTACGTATATCCGTCCCACCATCCATTGTGGAGGAGGGGGTTGACATGCATCTGTGCATCTTGTGATTCCCTCGACGATGGCGCCGGAACGATGGTGAAAAAGGCTTGGCCCCACCATTACGGAGGTGCAGAGGCATGGTGTGTCTGACGTGACTGGGACGGGTGGGTCTTGTCTCCTGTTTTGCAGCCCCCTTTGGTTTTGTGCGCATCCCACCCGTTTTGTGGACATGCACCAACCCCCATTAATAATTGAGTTCCGGTGATTGGCTGCGTTGCACGCATGGCGGAACCCAGAAGAACCTTTCATAACCATGGAACCATACCCGGAACATGCCCGGCGCTTCGCCAACGTCCACAATTTCAGTATCCCGTTCCTTGAGCCTGGTCCTTTCTGGAACGCACGACCTGTTTCCATCGTTGGTTCCTGGACATATCGGTGTCATCCTCTTTGACAGGACCACAAAAGCGATGGAACTGTCTGAGGGCTTTTCGTGCGAGGCTCGATTTCCATGCGCTTATACACCGGTTCGGTTACCCCACATTTTGTCTCCTTCCTATTTGTATCATGGAGGTGTTTATTGGTGGGTGGTGACTGCGTGGGTAATCGCTATTGATCGGCACCACACAATAGTGAGCATGGGTCGGGCTTCAGATGTTTGTCCAGCTTTTTGTTTTGATTCTGTCTCGCTACATTTTTACCCTTTCTGGATAACACTCGTTTCACTATCCATGCTTTTATCTATGCTGTATTGTCCTCACACCAACAATCTCGCGATATTGTTTGTAATTGCATCCTATGTTCTCTCTGTATCCTCTTTGTTCCCATTTGTCATACACTTGCAACCTTTGGCCTGAGAATCCATTGCGACCGAGCCGGTTGGAATCGTCTTCACCTCATTCCTCTCCATGACTGTTCGTTAATTTGTTTATTACGTCGAATATCTACACCATAACTAGTCACTTTCCGCCAACCTCTTGTCCAACAACGTCTCAATCACGTTGGCATCGGTATATACAAACGATCCTTCCTCGTTGTAGGTCTTGGCGTTCACGCACATTTGCCTCAACTCGGCAATAAAAGAGTTGAAATCACCGCCAAATTTGTCTTGCTCAACCTGCCGTTTCACTTGATTGATGGATACCGGCTGTTTGATGATTTGATAATAATCAGGATACAATTTTCTCGACGGTAATTTCATAAAGATGTCGGAAATATTATGTCCATCTTCTTTGTCGGTCAATTGGCAAATTTCATCAATCACCTTCAAGCACTTGCCACTAAACTCATCGTCATCTTCCTCGTCAACATCATCCTGGTCATTGTCGTCATCATCTTCCTCCAGCTGGGGTTCAGATACATGTGGCAAAGGGGTGCGGGCTCTTCTTTGTCTCTTTCTTGGTTGAGCTGCAACTGCATAGTCGTCATCATCTTCTTCGCCAAGTTCATCGTCGTTGATATCTTCCACAAGCAATCCTTCTCGAATAGCTCGGTTTCTTCTTCGTTTCGCCACTCGTTCTTCTTTTCTCTTAATGGCGTCTTCCACGGTGTCATTATCATCGTCCATGGCCATCAACCACTGCTCCTCAGTCAAACCATCATCATACTTGACCCTCTTTTTGTCTCTCATTCTGCCCAATTGCTGGGGATTCTTTTCAAAATGTTTGGAGACATCCTCAGTGAAAACAGAAGGTAATTCATCTTTTTCAATCAACCTAACCTTGTACTGGTTGTTTTTCTTCATTTCAGCATCCATCTTAGCAAAAAGTACCTTCTCATCGTCTGAACGGGCCAAGATTTCATTCAACTCTTCTTCGTCTAGCGAATCATTCTCGTCGTTATCAGAACCATTGGCATCTGCCTCCAACAACCGTTTCAAAAATGCCTCCTGTTCTTCTGCAGTGGACTTGTTATCAAACTTACCGGCTTGAATAACTTTACCATCAATGTCCAATTTTTGATGTGCTCTTTCCAAAATCACTTCTTCCACAGAGTCATTGGTAATCAATCTCAAAATCCTCACTTCATTCTTTTGGCCAATTCTATGAGCTCTATCTTGAGCTTGTAAATCCTGATGAGGATTCCAATCTGTATCAAAAATAATGACCGTGTCTGCTGTTTGTAAATTCAAACCTAACCCCCCGGCTCTCGTACTTAACAAGAAACAGAAGTATTCGGAGTCTGGTGCATTGAATACCTTCAACATATCTTGACGATCCTCGGCTTTGGTGGCACCATCCAAACGCAAATACTTTAATTCTTTCCATCGAAGAAAATCTTCCATTATGTCCATAACCTGGGTCATCTGAAAGAAAATTAAAACACGATGACCACTAGCATTAAACTTGGGCAATATCCTGTCCAATAATTCAAATTTCCCACTTACTCGCCAAATCAAGTCATTGGTCAACTTGGATGAATTTAATACTGCTTCCACCTCTTCAAAAACAAACGGATGATTACATATCTTTCTCAATTGCATAATTTTATTATTCAATCCCTTAATACCAGATTTGGCGCCTCCGACATCTGCACCAACAAACAAAGCATTGTGCTTAAGCATTTGTTGATACAAAACATACTGGAGGCCGGACAAATTGCATTTCAACACCTTTTCCACCTTGTCGGGCAAATCTTTTTCCACATCTTTCTTAAGTCTTCTTAACAAGAATGGTCTCAACACTTTATGCAATCTTCTAATCACCAATAATGACTCTTCTTCAGTTAATTCGATCTTTTCCTGGGCACCAGTATTGGCAAAAGGAGTATTAAACCATTCATCAAAAGATTTCACCGAATTGAAAATACGTGGTAGCACAAAGTTCAATAAAGCCCACAATTCGGGTAAATTGTTCTGCAATGGCGTACCAGTCAAAATCAATCTGTTCTTTGTTTTGTAATAGGTTCTCAATGTTTGCGAAAGTTTAGATTGAGCATTCTTCATTCTATGCCCTTCATCAATGATCATATGAGAGTATTGGAACTTTGATAACAAGGGTCGTTCACGAATAATGTATTCGTATGTTGTCAACAAAACTTGAAACCCACCTACTCTGATCTCTGGTTGTAATGATCTTCTTTGTTGTTGAGAGCCCTTGTAGACAATGACCTTGATAGATGGGGCCCATTTCTCAAATTCCAATGTCCAATTGGTAATGGTGGAAAGAGGAACAATCACCAAAAACTTGTCTTCTTGCTTCTTCTCGACAAGATATGTAACCAAGGAAATAGATTGAATAGTCTTACCAAGACCCATTTCATCGGCCAAGATCCCATTCAACTTGTTATTATACAAGGAGACCATCCATTGCAACCCTTTCATTTGGTATTCCTTCAACTTTCCTCCAACCAAGATCTTTGGTTGTTCTTTGACTTCTTCCTTAATACGATGAGCAACTTCATAGTAGTCAATCTTTTCCCTCAATTCATCATTGGCATCGACAGGTTTATTAGGTTGGGCGTCAGGAGAACCTTCTTCGTGAGTCAAAGGTAAGTCATTTTCTGCTTGTTGTGCTCTCACTTGTTGAGTTAACGAGTCCAAAAATTGATTGGTTTGTCTCAAAAGATGGGTGATTCTATGATCTTTAGTTTTGTCCAACAATTTAATATATGCTTCTTCATCATTTGCCTTCAACGCTTGCAATCTTTGTTTGGCGGTCTTTTCCAACTTCTTGGATTCTTCTTTTTCAGTGTTTTGATGGAAATTAGTTATTTGACGGAGAAGGTGATGACTGCGGTAATAATCCTTTTGGTATTTTCCATTACCAAGCTGGGTTGACGAGTCCAAAATTTGTTGAACTTTGGAAATGTGCAATTGTCTCTTTAGTTCCTTGGCTTCTTGTTTCTTCAATTCTTCTAATTGGAGAGCCAAAGATTGGGGATCACTTTGTTCAACTTTTGGACGAACATTAAACGATCTTTTTTCAGAAAGACAAAGTGGATGATTCATCAAATTAGGGTTGGCAAACTTTACTAGACTGGCATCATGCACGAGAAGGTTGTGTTTGAGTTGTTTTTGTTTGGCTAACAATCGAAGAGATTTAAGTTCAATTAAAGCCCTCATTTTCAAGTCGTCAATCTCGTCTCCAAAGGTTCCGAGATTTGCTGGAAGGTTTTCAAGTTCCTTGAGTCTGTATGCGATTCTATTGAGAACAACCTTTTCGGCAAACGAATTGCCAAGAGGAGCATGTAAGGGGTTTATCTTGCTCAAAGAAGGTTGTACAGTCACCCCCAAGTATTTGGCACGATCTTCGAAATCAAGGGCAATGGACGTCAAATTCTTGATGATTTGGTCCAACGACGGTTGTGGAGGGGTGTGGGATTTCTCATCAAACTGGCGCTGCAAGTGTTCAGGAAGATCTACGTCCTTGGACAACAACATCAACCCAGTAATCTGCTTTTCAAAAAGCGCGGTATCAAATGAATTCTTGGCGTCGGCGTCGATTTCCTCCAGCAATAACTCTTCGTAAAACTCCTTCTCTTCCTGTAAATACTGCTGATGCTGGCTACTTATGTTAGCAAAGGCCTCCTCTATCTTTTGCTTGTGGACAAGGTTGGGGTCCTGGAACTCCTGGAGTTTGGCAGCACCATTGGCCTCCTCGGGAGATTGTCTCTTTTCGTGCTCCTTGCGCAACTTGTTGGATGCGTTAACCAACTTGTAGTATCGATCTATCAATTCAGAGAGTTGCTCCTTTGTCTGAGGGATCGACACATTCAGGTCGTGAAACCCATTTACCGATTGGTTGGGGGCCGAGTTCAACGCCATTGATGGAGGCGGGGACAACGACGAAAGGCCGTTTCCATTGGCAGCAACTACTCCGTTCATGGTGGCAGGTAGGGGATTGAAGCGCGCCCGGTGGATATAATACAGGTAACAGTGTGGGGAGCACTGTCCAAGGATGGATGCAATGAAAAATCAACAGAAAGGGTAGGCAATTATCTAGCGATGGCGGCGGGGTCTAGACTGCAGGGGGATCAGCGGAATAGATATACTATTGAGGTATTGGTGTTGGGCAGTAAGGAAATTAGCTGCTGCCGGCACCGATGGTGATGGAAAGACCGCTGATTGCGCTTGGTGGGTTTCTGTGTGAAGGTGAAATTGTTGTTTTGATGGAAAAATGCAAGAACAGATTTTTATCAGAATGGTGAAAGTTTTGTATGCGTTCGCACGACCATGGTACTCCGAATATGGGGTGTTGCTACAAGGAGGAGGGGACGGTTGCATTGTAGATGGGCACTAATTGGCGACGGAACACGAGGGACTGTTGCTACTGACGGCAGGATTCACAGCCATTGTGGAGAATTGGTGTGTAGTCAGTCATTACTGCTGGAGGACCGAAAAAGCATGAGTCGAGTCACGTGACCGTGGGTTGATGGACCTGAGCTAGGCGCCGGGATGTATGGATGCTAGGCTAGTGTTGCCAGATCCGATGTTGTCGCTGGTCCGCGGCCAGCCGGAGTATGCACGTTGTATCAGACGCGTTTGGGGTTGTAGTTTGGCAGCACCCACTGGACCGGTAGACGGTAGCTTGGGCTTGGTGGCCCAAGGCATTGATGCCCAAAGTCAAGCGCTTCTTGAGGGCGGTGGCTACTCCACCGGTGCGGGACTCAATTACACTTCCCTGATCCTCCCAAGGTGCTTCCTGGGCAGAGAACGGGGGCCTCCAGCACCACCTGATTTCGTAGGGTTCCTGATTTGTGTGCAGGAGGCCTTCCATTTGGTGACAAAAAAGTTTTCGGTGTGGTGATCCCACTTAGTGGTGGTAGACAGGCACATCCAAGCTCAGTAGCGGACCGTTGATTGTTGGATAGCACGAGTGCAGTTGAATATCAGCGATTGGCACTTCTGGATTTATTGTATTCGTTTAGCATTTCAATTGTGGTTGGATATTCGTGGCAGCAACTAACGATGTTTTCGGTAGGTATCACCCCCAGAGTGTTTGCAAAAAGAGTGTGGCAGTCGGCCAGGTTCAATTCGAAACTGAGTGGACAAGGGTTGAGCTGGTCCGACTACTTTAAGCTTAAGAAGCAGAATAACAGAATAAATACCACTGCCGGGATGTTCACGGGGTTGGGGGGCAGTTTGCTCACCTTGAGTTACTTGGGAAACATTGAAGTTGATGTTGAGAAGCCAATCATGGGGCTCGATCCCTTGATGGTTATGGGAGGTGCAGTTGTGTTGGGTGGGTGTATGGGGTATCTTGTAGGGCCATTTTTTGGCACGTTTGTGTTTCAGATGAAGAACAAGGCGATGATGAGGCAATTTGAGGTGAGGAACAAGCAGTTTTTGTCGAGGTTGCGGGAGCAGCGCCCCGATCCTTCGTCGCAGAGTTTTTCCAATCCTATTCCCGACTACTACGGGGAGCGAATTTACTCGTTGAAGGACTACAGACAGTGGTTGAGAGATTGCAATGCGTTCAGAAGAAAGTCGAAGGAGTTTCTTTAGTGCGGCAGAAATACGTGTATATAAGTGAGTGGATAGTAATGAAAGTAGTGGGAGGGATGAGTGATGTAGTAGGATGGAGTGTTAAGGATGGAGAGAGTTAAGGATAGTGAGAGGTTAAGGTGTGAGCAATGAGGTGGGGTGCTTGGGCGTAGGCATTGAGAATTGGTTGTGCCAGTCAGTCAGTAGAGTTTGGTACCAACATTGGCAAATTGTAGCGAAATCTGCGCAAATTTGGGGATATTTGAAAGTACCCTGCGACACTTGGCTTACAATTTGATATGATCTTGCGTTTGAAAGGGGGGAGGACGACGCACAGATGTTCAATTCGGCAGAGGCAGGTTCTGCATAGCAAGGCAGCAAATTTCACTTGAACTACACAACCTGGCACGAGGGCCACGAGCAGCAACCAAGCGAACCCCCCTGGCCGGTTAAACACAACCCGGGCTGCAGAACTCGTTACCTGCAAACCACACAGAGGCCTCATGTCGCCGGTTCGAACCCTGCTGCAACCGCTCGTGCTAAGCCTGGTGCCGAAAACGGCAGCGGCTGCCTCTGACGTTGCTGACGTTGCCCGGGACAAATGTCCAATTGCCGGATTGCGATATTTTTTCCTGCACAATTCCGAGCCAACGACGGGCCCGATTCTGGGGCCACGACGGAGGACGGCCACGGTTCCAACAAGGAGGCAGACGGGCCCAGCAAGCGTCCCGACACCCGTCCCAGTGGAGCGACGTGGCCCAGCAGGTTGTTGAGGCCCGCCGTCGCTGTTCGACAACGGTGCGGCATGGACGCCGTTGATCCCGGGCTCCGTTTCCAGAAGGGGAAGGTGAGCCGCAGCTTCCACGGGGTTTTGGGGTTTTGCCGTGGTGCGCCCTGATCCCGCATATCCCCGGTCATGCTCGGAGAATCCTGGCCAATGCAGGAGCGTCCAATGCGACATGATTAGTAGTCATCGCAGGATGTGCTGGCAATGCGATGAGAGGTGGGCAATGGCCGGGTAGGGCTATGTAGAGAGGAGTAGTGTAGACCAGGACATGGTAGCCATGGGCCCCGAGGGCACGTAGGAACGTAGACAGGTATTTTCCGTCATAGTTAGTACCGTCACTACAGCAATACCGCAATACCAAAGCACGCAGCACCCACCACAATAAACAGCACACAACATACAGCACACTACACTGCAACACCAGTACACACACTACCCCCTCCACCGTGCACCCGCACCTGCACACACCACATCCCGGCACCAAAGCCCTCATGGATCGCAGAGCCATCCCGGCCCCGGTGCATCGGCCCCAGCAACCGCCAACCCCAATATTTTTTACTCACCTGAAAATTTCTCCGGAAAACAAAAAAATACCGACCAACGAAAATCTAGACATCTCAATTTCCAGCAATTCCTTCTTTCCACCACAGGGTATTTGAACTTGCGTGGAAAGGAGCCCGACGATTGTCTGATTCGCGACCCCGCACCCCCCTCTCCCTGACCACCATCATCTGACCATGCTCAGAGCATTCAAGAGTGCCGTACCCCGGACCCGGGTGCTCCCCCGCTATTGCGCCGTCGCCTTGACCAGAGTGTCGGCACGGGGACTTGCTTCCGACACATTTTTGCAGGGCAACAACTCCAACTACGTGGACGAGATGTACCAGGCGTGGCGCCAGGACCCATCGTCGGTGCACGTGTCGTGGAACGCCTACTTTAAGAACATTGAGAAGGTCGGCGTCCTGCCGGCCCTGGCGTTCCAGGCCCCCCCTACCATTGTCCCCACGGTGGTAGGCGGCGCCGCCGGGTTCGTCCCGGGCCAGAACCCGATCACTGAGGATGTGGTGACCCACTTGAAGGTGCAATTGTTGGTGCGGGCCTACCAGGTGCGTGGCCACCAAAAGGCCAAGATCGACCCCTTGGGCATCTCCTACGGTGAACACTCCGCCGTGCCCAAGGAATTGACCTTGGACTACTACCAATTCTCCCAGGCTGACTTGAACAAGCAGATCACCTTGGGCCCGGGTATCTTGCCCCGGTTTGCCGAGGGTGGCCGCAAGTCCATGACGTTGCTGGAGATTGTCGACACCTGCGAAAGGATATACTGCCAATCCTACGGGATTGAGTATGTGCACATCCCTTCCAAGGAGCAGTGCGACTGGTTGCGTGAGAGAATCGAGATCCCCCAACCCTTCAAGTACTCCCCTGACCAAAAGAGACAGATTTTGGATAGGTTGATCTGGGCCACCTCCTTCGAATCCTTCTTGTCCACCAAGTTCCCCAACGACAAGCGGTTCGGTTTGGAAGGTGCCGAGTCGGTGGTGCCAGGTATGAAGGCGTTGATTGACACCTCGGTGGAGTTTGGTGTCGAGGACGTGGTCATTGGTATGCCCCACAGAGGAAGATTGAACATGTTGTCCAACGTGGTGCGTAAGCCCAACGAGTCCATCTTCTCGGAATTCACAGGATCCAAGGAGTTTGACGAAGGCTCGGGTGATGTCAAGTACCACTTGGGAATGAACTATGCCAGACCCACCACCTCGGGTAAGCACGTCAACTTGTCGCTTGTCGCCAACCCTTCCCATTTGGAAGCCGAGGACGGGGTGGTTTTGGGTAAGACCAGAGCCATCCAACAGTACAAGGACGACGTGGGCGAATTCAAGAAGGCCATGTCCATCTTGTTGCACGGTGACGCCGCCTTTGCCGCCCAGGGGGTGGTTTACGAAACCATGGGTTTCGCAAACTTGCCCGCTTACTCCACCGGAGGTACCATCCATATCATTGTCAACAACCAGATTGGTTTCACCACCGACCCTAGATTCGCCAGATCCACCTTGTACCCATCCGACATTGCCAAGGCCTCCAATTCCCCTATCTTTCACGTCAATGCTGACGACGTGGAAGCCTTGACATTTGTGTTCAACTTGGCCGCCGAATGGAGAGCAACCTTCCACTCCGATGTCATCATCGACGTGGTTGGGTACAGAAAGCACGGCCACAACGAAACCGATCAACCCGCCTTCACCCAACCCTTCATGTACCAGAAAATCGCAGAAAAGAAGTCTGTCATTGACTACTACACCAAGCAATTGATTGAAGAAGGCACCTTCACCGCCGAAGACATTGAAGAACACAAGAAGTGGGTGTGGAACATCTTGGAAGAATCTTTCTCCAAGGCCAAGGACTACCAACCAACATCTCGTGAATGGTTGACTACTCCTTGGGAAGACTTCAAGTCGCCTAAGGAATTGGCCACCGAAGTGTTACCACACTTGCCCACCGCCGTCGACGAAGCTACCTTGAAAAAGATTGGTGGTGCCATCTCCGAGGCTCCTCAAGGGTTCGAGGTCCACAGAAACTTAAAGCGTATCTTGAACACCAGAAAGAAGACTGTCGAGACCGGTGAAGGTATTGACTGGGCCACCGGTGAAGCCCTTGCCTTTGGTTCCTTGGCTCTCGAAGGCTACCACGTCAGAGTCTCCGGACAAGATGTCGAAAGAGGTACCTTTTCTCAACGTCATGCCGTGTTGCATGACCAAAAGTCAGAATCTACTTGGACTCCTTTGGCCAACTTGACCGAGGACCAAGGTGCATTCAACATCTCCAACTCGTCATTATCGGAATACGGGGTGTTGAGTTTTGAATACGGTTACTCGTTGACATCCCCTGACGCCTTGGTGCAGTGGGAGGCCCAGTTTGGTGACTTTGCCAACACTGCCCAAGTGGTGATTGACCAGTTTGTTGCCGCTGCCGAATCCAAGTGGAAGCAGAGATCTGGTGTTGTTTTGTCATTGCCCCACGGGTACGATGGCCAGGGTCCTGAGCACTCCTCAGGAAGAATCGAAAGATACTTGCAGTTGTGTAACGAAGACCCTCGTTACTTCCCATCCCCAGAAAAGTTGGACCGCCAACACCAAGACTGTAACATGCAAGTGGCTTACCCAACCACCCCTGCCAACCTTTTCCACATATTGCGTCGTCAAATGCACAGACAGTTTAGAAAGCCTTTGGTGATTTTCTTCTCCAAGTCGTTGTTGCGTCACCCCTTGGCCAGATCCAACTTGGACGAGTTCACTGGGGAATCTCACTTCCAATGGATCATCGAAGATGCTATTGCTGACAAGGCTGACGTCAAGAGAGTGGTGTTGTTGTCAGGACAGGTGTACGCCGCCTTGCACAAGAAGAGACAGACCTTGGATGACAAGCTGACTGCCTTCATCAAGGTGGAACAATTGCATCCCTTCCCATACGCCCAGTTGCGTGATGCCTTGGACAGCTACCCCAACGTGCAAGACTTGGTGTGGTGCCAGGAAGAACCCTTGAACATGGGTCCTTATGCATTTGCTGCTCCTCGTGTGGAAGCAGTGTTGAAGGAGACCACCAACCACAAGGACTTGTCCATGAGATACGCTGGTAGAGACCCTAGTGCCAGTGTTGCTGCGGGTACCAAGGCCATGCACTTGGCCGAGGAAGAGGCATTCTTGAACGAGGTGTTTCAATAGGCTCGTGGTTTAATGTTTTGTTTGTTTTCATAAAAGAGTTGACTACTGACCTTTTTGTTCATGTTTTATAACTATTTATTATACACATGGTTATGGTAGATGGTTGAGGGGTCTTGTTTGGCCCGGTGTAGTTGAACAATGGATAAGGAAATGTCTTGATCTCTGCCTCAGTTGCATTTTGCTCCTGATGTTCAATCAAGGAAAACTTTGGTGTGGAGACAAATGTTGATAGCTTTGCTGTGTAGACATAAGTGATTCTCGCGATCAATTAATTCCCAAAATAGCAGTCAGATGAATCATTTACGTACTTTGTTGCCTACATTATTGATCTGCCTGAACATTTATTTGAATCGTGGTTGGAGTAGCTCTCGTTAGTCAATTAGTGTAAGGACACATCTAGTTTTGCAATCCTTTATCTAGTACGCTTTGTCTTGGTTGCTTTGTCCTGTAATCCTGTCTGCAAGACCTCTATTTAACCTGCGTATCGCTCTCCTTCTCATTGTTCAAAGCTAGATCTGAAGAAGCTTTTACACAGGGACAGATCTTATTTTGATTTGCAGTCATCTTTTCAACCTTATCCCCTTGTAATATCTTTTCTTTGATCTTCACATCTCCACTCTATTCGTTCCCCTCTCGAAGGGTTCAAGCGCACTCCTTTTGACTACTCGCTGCCTCATTATACGTCCTTTTACTCGATCATGCATTGGCTCGCTGATTACACTGAGAATCACAATGCGATTTTCTTTATTCGATCTATGATCTTGGCTTTGGTCCTAACCATTTCATAATTTTTGCACAATACAGTGTACCTGCTTCTATTAACCCCTTTTTGTTGGCCATGGTTTCATTATCCGCCAACAATTTAGCTCTACAGTTGTGACATCTTGCCCTAGTCTTGG
The DNA here is from genome assembly GCA_002245345.1 of Scheffersomyces stambukii. Lineage (NCBI taxonomy): Eukaryota > Fungi > Ascomycota > Pichiomycetes > Serinales > Debaryomycetaceae > Scheffersomyces > Scheffersomyces stambukii. Next base: position 116,523 of record NBZC01000008.1, read on the forward strand.
TCTTGGCTACACTAAAACTGTAGTACACTATGCTACTTGATTATCGCCTCTGTTGCCAATGAGTATAATTTTTCAACTTTGTCTACTATAGCTTCTTGTTTTTAGCTACTTTAACAACCTTGATTAATTGACAAGGCTACTTTGCCGGCTTTACCGTCTTTGGCTCCTTGGCTAGATAATTCAGACTGCACGCCAATACTCTAACAAGCACGCGACCGGCAAATGCGGAAGCCACCAGTTGCGGGCTCCTGGTGATCACACAACTACATCGTTTTCCACCAGGTGGCTTCCCGAATTGCCATATCGAGGCCTTTAATACCACTACGCGACCCCTCAAACTACATGACCTTGCTCACGCACTAACCTCGTAGACCACTAAGGTATCGACAGACAGAAGTGGGAGTTTGTGACACGTGCAGACTCCTCACCACGGATAAACACATTTATGGCCATGCCAGCCGTTGTGAGGCCCCACTCCATCTATTGACCCATCACCACCGGTCCCCACGCTATTTCCGCCAAGTCGGGTAACCAGTGGGTGATTCCGTCAACATTTCGGCTCCCCTGAACAATGGCTCTCGTGGGTATATGTTTATCCGCAGACTGGGGTAAAGACTTATCCCGCGGTTTTGTGGCGGTTGCAGTGGAAACTGAGTGGATCTGGAGTCGGTACTAAACCAAGTGTAATCATTGTCAATAAGGGCTTCCACAGCAACTGCGGGGACGTTTCCACCACCGGTTATAAAAGCTGGCCTCGATCCGTCGCCAACTACCATCTGGCTCCACCCACCGATCAAGATAGACCTTGCTCCAGCACTCGGCCTTGGCATAACAACTCCGAAATAACACTACACAAAAGGCTGACGTTCATCTCGATGTCAATTCCCAGGCACAGCATCCCACAGGCCCCCATAAAACTCACCTTTGTGGTGGTTGGGGCCGGCCTTGGTGGAGTCACCGCCGCCATTGCCCTTCGCTTGGCTGGCCACCGGGTTATGCTTCTCGAAGCCGCTCTCCAGTTGGGCGAAATCGGCGCCGGGATCCAGATCCCCCCACCATCCATTAAGGTGCTCAACAGCATCGGGGCGTTGGAGAAGGTGCAAAGAGACGCCATATTCCCCCACGATATCAATGTTCGAAGGTGGGAAACGGGCGAAATGTTATCGCAGCAGAACTTGGTGCCTTACACCTTGGACAAGTACCAGGGCCATTACTTGCATGTGCATAGAGCAGATTACCATCGTGCACTCGTGGAAAGAGCCGAAGAAGTGGGGGTGGAGGTCCATTTGGACGCCAGGGCTACCGACGTCGACTTTGACTCATCTACAGTAACCACCGCCAACGGTGCCACCTATTCAGGAGACGTGGTGGTGGGCTACGATGGGGTCAAGTCCCATCTTCGGTCGTTGATTTTGGGACACCAAGATTTGGCCTATGATACGGGCGACTTGGCGTACCGAGCATTGATTGACGTTGAAGAGATGAAGAAATATCCCGAATTGAAAGACCTTTGTACAAGACCTGACATCACCTTTTGGTGGGGGCCCAACATGCACGTAGTGTTGTACTTTTTACAGGGGGGGAGAACATGTAACGTGGTGGTGTTGTGCCCTGATGACCTTCCTGCAGATGTTCTTGTTGAAAGGGATGCCCACAAGGAAGAACTTTTGGAAATGTTCAAAAGTTGGGACCCCAAGTTGACCACATTGTTCAACTTGATCCATTCCACGGGGAAATGGCGGTTGCAAAACTCGCGTGAGTTGAAAACATGGACCCATGACACGGGCAATTGCATTATATTGGGTGATGCCTCGCATGCAACCTTGCCATATTTGGCAAGCGGAGCCTCCCAGGCTCTCGAGGATGCCGCCGTGCTTGCAGGTCTCTTCAGCCGGATCGAGTCGAAGTCACAAATCCACGATTTGTTGAAGTTGACCGAATCGCTTAGAAAATGGAGATCTACCCAGGTGGTGAAGGGATCCACCGACTGTCAGCGCATCTACCACATGCATGATGGATTGGAACAGCATCAAAGAGACAAGAAATTAAAGTCTCAACCACCAAAACTTGGATGCCCTAATAGATTTGCTGACCCCGTGTTCCAAAACTTCCTTTGGGGATACGATGCATTCGAAGAGGCCAATAGAGGATGGCTTGAATACAAAAAGGGCAATAATGTCAAGTACACATACGACAATTTATATGAGACACAGGGAACAAGGTATAATTTATAACCAAATCAAATAGGAAACAAAGGAATATATATTGTGAGTTCTCGTGATGGACTTGGTCAATATCATTGACAACGACATTACAGTTACAACATGCACCTGACTAAAGTAAAATTTATTCACTATTACTTGTAGCAAAGACAAAATACCACCAGATCTAATCTATATATATCGATTCAACATGTCATAGCCATGGTCAATCGATTCCACTTTGTCGACAAACTGTGGTGAGCCAGTTTCAATCGACTTAATCACCGCTTCTATGCAAAGCAATGCCCGCAAAGCGTCTTCACCAGAACATCTGACCTCGGTTTCCCTGCCCGTGATTAAGTTCACAAAGTGGTCCAACTGCAAGTCAAACGGTTTTGGTTTGGTTCCCATGGGAATGTGGTGGATGGGCGAATCTTTGTAGTTAGGCGAAGGGGAAGGAGTGATCATTCCACATGCGCCAGTTAACTCGTCGATGGATTTCTCGTGGCTCATCTTCAACTGCTCACACTGGATAGGCTTGAGCCAGCTGCGATCGTCATTGCCGTTGTTTCTCATGCTGTTTCCCACATCATCTACCATGTCGTCCTCTGCACTTCCTTGGTGATAGAGCTTCAAGTCAGGAACGCTGATGGTGCCGTGTGATCCAAAGATGCGGTAGAACCCGGCAACATCTTCATTGAAGGGGATGGTTGGATTTTCTCCTGTGCCGACCTCGAACAGAAATGGCGACGTAACATTGTCGCAGCATACAAAGGTGCCGCAGCACCCATTTGCAAACCGCAACGTCAATACAGCCCCTTCATCCACCAATTGGTGGCCGACAGACTCAAACCGGTCATCTCTTTGCTTGGTCAACAATTCGGCATACACTTTGTCGATGGGGCCCAAAAGATACTGCAACAAGTCCAAGTCATGAATCAAGTTGATGAGCAAAGTGCCTCCCCCTTTCTCCACTGTCGACCGCCATGGCTTCTCCAAAAAGTATGACGGAGGCTTGCAAAGAGCCCATGTACCTTGGATGGCCACCAACCTCCCCACACGACTCAAGTTATCCTTAGTGGCCACAATGTAGGGGTTGAATCGACGGTGGTGTCCGACCAAAAGTTTCACCTGGCGATACTGGCAGTATGTGATCAACGTCTTGCAATCAGTGGCATTGGATGCCAACGGTTTCTCCACCAAGATGTGGATACCTTTGGATGCCAAATCCATGGACATCTGAAGGTGGGTGTGGTTGGGGGTGGCAATGATAGCCGCAGCAGGGTAGTCGCATCCATGGAGGTCGCAATGGGCAAAGAGTTCCTCCAAGGTGGCGAACAACATGCAACCGAATCGTGCAGCCACCAGGGGTCCCTTGGACGAGTGGTCCACAATGGCCATGAGCACACAGTCAGAACGGGCAGCGATATGTTCTGCATGGCGGGGGCCAATCAATCCTGCCCCAATGACGATAAAGGGGATCTTACCATCTGCCCCTGGGCCATGTGTTCGCATGGCACTGTTACTAACAACATTCTCAGACTGGGTGGGTGGGAAAGTTACATTGTCAAATATGGGATCCATTCTACAGGTCGATGGTGCAAACAACCAGGGCAAACTTTGTAGAAAAATGGGAAAACCAGCAACCTTGGCGGTATTTATAGGATTTCGCCAAGTAAACGCGCGTTCTTGCGCAGATCGATATCTCGGTTTTGCAGTTCCAGCGTCAAACGGCGGCAGGGGAATTACTGCAAAATCGCAGGGAATTTTTCTTATCTCTCTTATCTCTGCGACCATCCCAAAACGGCAATAACTCCGGGACGGGCCAGGCTCCGGTCAGAACATGATGGGACAACAGCCACCACATGGCCGAGTTGACGGACTACTTCCCTATAGACGGTGGCGGGAGACGGATTGTAGTACGTGGCAACCACAACCGCAAGCACGGCTGCCGTGATTGAGGGCACTCCGTGGGCGATGAGATAAGCAATGGCTTATCTCCTGCATACAGACATTGACACACTGAAACTCACCGTTAGGGGGCATTGCCCCCACACGTGCACCAGCTGGGGGCGATGCGGGGTAGTGACGTCAGAGGTATTAAGGGGTTGCCTTTGGAGTGATGCAAGTGGCAAAAATATCAGGGGAGGAAGGGAGGATATTGGAAGTTACATCTTGGCCTTCATGGTAGAGCCACAGTCAAAAAAGTTGTCGCACAAGTGGTCAATGACGCCCCATCCGTAGCCGTTGGCAAACCTTCTTCTGACTATGATGTTGTTGTGGGCATCAGGAGGAAGGTTGACCAATACCTTGCGCCAATTTAGTTTGCTGGTGTGGTACTTTTTGGCGATCGTAACCTGCTTTTTCAATTTGTGCTCGTCATGGTAGCCCATGAATTTGCTGAGGAACCCACGGGGCTCACGGGGATCTTCCTTAGGGAGGTTGGCAAAGTGGTAGTACTTGTCGTGGAACACCACCTGCTGGCGCAGCGAGGGTTCCAACAAGTAGGTGGTGGAGGGGATGGGGCAGAGCATGGTGTTGATGGCCGATTCAATGGCCGATGCCCGCGGGGGCACGGTGATGGAGATCTTGTCTTCATTTTCGGCAGCGGTATTCTCAGTAGAGCGAGAGGACGAGTCGTTCTCGCTGGCAGGCACCATGTCGTCAAATAAATTGTAGTCCGAGCCCTTGGCTGTGAATCTCAAGTATGCTCGCTGCCTTCTCGTCATGGTCTTCTTGTGATGAACGGGAGTGTTGAGCGACAAGAATTCCTTGTATTTCTCCTTGTGATTGTCTCGTGCAGTCCGCAACCGATGCTTCTCTGCCGGCTGACGCTCGTGGGCAACCTCACCATCGATGTGGCTCACTGTGTCGTCGCCGTTAGTATCGGGTGACAATTCGTTACTATTGGAGTCATCATCGGCAGGCACCTCCAGCACGCTTTCACGAGTGGTGTTGGTCTCAATGGTGTGGTTGTCGTCTTCGAGCTCAGGGTGAGGATGGACACTTCTCTTTCTCTTGAGTTCCTTGACGTCTCCCAACGCCCCATAGTCCAAGTATAGCAACGCCGACGTGCGGAGGGGAACGATGCCATCATTGACAGCATTGGCGTACAAGGTCAAGTGCCTGAACTGGGCCAAGAACGACTGCAACGGGTCGTCGGGCAACGTCTCCAACACCGGCTTGAACGAGGTTCTCGTCTCTACGTGCATGCCAAGATCTCGGAAGGTGGGGATCCTGCGCAGTAGCGTCAAGTCTCGCCCAGTTCTGCCTAGGGTGCCAATATCCAACACCCACGAGATCAAAAAGTGCATTTCGTTCAAGATGCCGAGGAGAGGGCTGGCCAAGCAGATCAAGTTTATGGGCTCGATATGGAACTTGTCAAAGAAATCAACTCCCTTGTGCACGAGGATGTACTTGATGGCGTACAACTGCACCAAACCCCCCAAGGAGTGGGCAATGAAGGAGATCTTGTCGAAGCGATAGGGACTATTCTCAATGACGGCGATGATGTAGTGGGCGACGTTGGCCCCGAGCTTGGCCACTCCGCGTTCGGTGCGTCCGGCATTGAACCGGTACCCCCGCACCAAGATGTTCTCGTCCACCTTGGCCTCGAGGGTGTCCTTGAGGTACAACATGTCGGCGGTGAGGTTGGAAAACACCCCGTGGGTGGCGATGATGAGGTGCACGGGCTGGTCGGGGTGCTTGGGGGTGTTGTTCCAGATCTCGTCCGTGGTCAACTTGGACACCGACAACTGGGGGTTGTACACCTTCTCCACCACCTCGTCGTCGTCCTGCAACTGCTTGATCTCCTCCTCCTGCACCTTGTCGGAGCCCGGCCCAAGGCTGGTGAGGGTGTTCTGCAACCGGGTGTGGTTCAACTTCTTCATGCTCTTCAAGTCGTCGCCAATCATAAAGTCGTAGTAGATGGTGGTGTTGCGGGTGATGACAATCTGGGACACCACGTCGATCTCCCACAGGAAAACGTCGCCGTTGGGCCCCGCCGCCTTGAGGGAGTTGTCATTGAGCTTCAACTTGACGTTGAAGGACTGGTTGGGCTTGACCTGGTTCTCAAACACCACCTCGGTGGTGTCGGCGCCGTCGTCGGGGTGGAACGGGCGGCGGTTGTCGTAGTTGTGCGGCACCACGTGCACGTAGAGGATGAAGGGTCCGCTCAAGAGGTGGATGGCCCGGATGGAGGACTTCTCGATGTTCTTGATCCGCAAGAAGATGTGGGTTTTGTGGGGGTCCTGACGGCTGTAGGTCACGGTGTAGCGGTTGACGTGGCCAATTCGCAACTTGTCGCGGTCGCGGTACCAGAGGAAGGGATTAGACATGGTTCGCGGTCTCACAAGGTGGTTTTGGTCGTTGGCGGACCGCTGGTGGGTTGTGGCCGCCATTTTGCAGTCATGGACCGTCTTGTGAAATTTCCCCATTGGGCCTGCGAGGCCGATGTCGTAAACCCCACAAGTAACGTGACCTCGAATTCGACACTACAAAAGCGACAAAGGTCCCGACACCGCTACGGCACCGTAAAACAAGGTTGAATACTACATCCATACACAGTAGAGGAGGAGGCCCCGGGGCACCGGGCCCTCACGTGAGCTTTTGCTTTGCGTACTTTTGCCGCAACACCGCAAACACCCGCCGCAACTGGAACTTGCGGATCAAGGCGCTCTCCACAATGAACCGAGGCACAAACCACGCCACCAACGACAAGAACGTCGCCATGTGGCCCCTGTAGATGTTCAAGGCTCCGCCAAGGGAGGCGCGCTCAAAGTCAGACACCACCCGGCGCGCGTACTCGGCCGCGGGCATGGGGTTGTTTCTGGCGGCCATGCGCCGGCGCGAGTCGTACGCCTCCTTGATGCCCGGCACGTTGTAGAGCGACGATTCAGGCAAGTCGCGCTTGTCCTCAATGTCGGTCTTGACACCGCCGGTGACGATGTTGATCACCTTGACCTCGAATGGCCGCATCTCGAGCCGCAACGTGGCCGCGTACTGGTGGATGGCGGCCTTGGACGCCGAGTACGTGCACGAGAACGGGAAGGGCACGAGCCCACTCACCGACCCGGTGAACCCAATCACCCCCTTGGCGTTGATGACAAGGGGAGCCAACTCGCGCACCACCCGCATGGCGCCAATGACGTTGACGTCAAAGCACTGCTGGATCTGGGCGTCCGTCACGTCGGTGGCAGCAAACGTGCACGACTGGCCGGCGTTGTTGTACAAGAAATCTAAATAGTCGTCACCCGTGACGTCGATGATGTGCTTCTTGGCGTTCTTGACACTGGCCAAGTCGCTGACGTCGAGCTGGAAGATCTCCGCCCCGTAGTCGTCGTGCAACGCCTGCATGGGCTCGAGGCGGCGAGCCCCGGCAAACACCTTGTACCCGCGTTTGGCAAACTCAATGGCGGTGGCAAACCCAATGCCCGACGATGCTCCCGTAACCAAGGCGACTTTCTGGCGTGACGACATCTTCCTGGTGTTGGTCAAGCTTGGGGATTTGGGAAACTGGCAGCAATTGTTGGGCTGTTTTTGGTGAGTTTTTCGCCTTCCCCACCGCAAACTTCAAATGCCCCGCTTTCCGTTTCCCTGGCAGCAGGACATGCACCTGACTGTTGTCGCCAACAGGCCCCTTGCACGCACGGCTAACCTGATAGCTTAGTGCAGTGGCTGGGCAGGGCTGGGCTGGTTGTCGTGGATAGCTGCGTACTCATTCTCCACAAAATATGGCTAGCAGCCACGCTTTGGCTCTGAATGCAATGCAACGCTGGTGCCGAGAGTCGACACGCAGCTGTGTTGACATTTTGTCGTCCCACATTGTCTCGTGCTCTCCCAGATATTGTTACAACTTTAATCGAGTGCAAGAATGGAAACAATAGATACGCTCATCGTCGATGAGTCTCCCTTCGCTGCCATAAAGCTTGTAGAGCTCTATTCGATGAAAATATAGTTTCCCGTAGACTAAGCGGTGCATCGAACACATAGCTTTGACCTGTAAGTTGTATATCTAGGCCTCTGCCGTTGCTTGTGCCCATTGCTACCACATGATCCAGCTCAAAGCTAAGTCTCCAGAGTCATCAACCATGGCAAAGCCTTGCTTGTCTGCACACAGGAAATCTCGCATCGGCTTAGATAGCCTCTCGTTCCACCTCCGCACACCACATTTCGTTCATTATCTATCTGATTATGTACAAGAATCTATTGTCTATTTTGAAAATTCCTCCTCCAATTTATCCCTGTAAAAATAATGCATGAACTTGACCGGCTTACTCTGGTTGGGGCGATCAACATGAAGAACAGGGACGTCGTAGCAGTACTTGTCGAACCAGTCTTGGTTTTCGGGTTTCATTATGTCCACTGACACGAGGGTGATGTCCTTGGCCTTGATGGAAGGCAAGTTTAACGTGTCCTGCAACACCTGTTTGGCGTTGGTACACAACATGCAATTATCTTTGGTGAAGAACTTCAAGCTGATTTGCAGCTCCAGAAGTAATCTGCTACTGGTTGACAAGCACCTCCTAGCGATATTCATTGATGGTGTAGCAGATGAGTTTTACCATTGGTTTCTCAAAAAATTAAGTATTGCAAAAAAAAAATGATTCTGCCCAGGATCGAACTGGGGACGTTCTGCGTGTTAAGCAGATGCCATAACCAACTAGACCACAGAACCATTTCTTCGTCTTTCATCGTTAGGGTACACAGTAATCCAGTCTCCTGTACTATAATGATATGTTTGCTCTTGAGCTACACCCCCTCTATTGCAATAAATCACAGTCAAAAGAACAGTGATGTGCCGATCGTCGACCTGGCGACCGAATCCATGCCTTCAATCCATGCACAAAACGAAGTGTCACCTACGTAATGAACAAGCTAATATTACGAGCATGACTCGTTCGCCAAGACTCGACTGCAACCAGAAAAGGACATTCAATCCGATTCCCCAGCTTTGTGATCAGTCTCAACTTGTATCCGAAATGTGTACAAACTCACGTTTTGCACCTACAAGAGCAAATAACTGGAACTGTTCCAACGCGCAATTCCTGCAGTGACTATAGTAATACAATATGCATAGTAAACAGTCCGGGACACAAAGTTCAACCGAATTATAACACATGTTAAGCCTCAAAGAATACACACAAAAGGTAAATGCACATTGAAACAAGGGATGCACCCTCGCAAATACCTTTATCAACAAAAATGACGTTTCTATCCCATGTTTGCAAGCACGAAAAGGTCAAACCACTGGGAGCCAAAACAAACATACCTGTCAACATTAACAAAGTTTTTTACGATAAGGTTAAGCTCGTCTCCCACAAAGATGTGAAGTGACAAGCCAGAGTTGATCATTTATCACAGGTTGGTTGCATTGGATAAGCGTAAGTAATATCACCACAATGGATTACCCCACAAAAAAAGCCTAATCCAGGAGTACATTTTTAAAGGGATTATGCAAAAACTGATTAGTAATTGGTGTTTAAGCCTGATATTGATGGATCTTTGCTGTGGGACGTGGGAGCAGTCGGCGCCATTTGTCAAGAACTCCGAGATCTTACTAAGGAGAGGCAATCCGGTGCTTTTGTGGTAGGGACAGATCTAAATATGCAATGGGTAATATTATTCACGAGAAGTGGGGCTGGTCATGTGAGATCTTCTATTGCCCAGAGGATATCTGGAAAATATGACGCACAAGGGAGGTGACAACTTGCTCTCCAATAATATGGGTATTGTTGAAGATAGTGAACCGCAGAATGTGGAGAAAAATAATGAGATGATTATGCACAAAAATAAACATGAAATTTTCGGCCCAAACTGGGCGTAACCTGCAAAAGCATCTCGCAAGTGGGGCCATCTTCTTACACTAACTAGCGCATATAACCTCCGTCATGTAGAGGCGTTATTTTTTATGTGCGGCCAAGGTGGCTTCTCGTATACAAAAACATGAGATAAACTCAGGCAACGAGGTGGCTCCCTGCAAGAAACCATGGCAGGGTGGAGGTAGGGGATGTTGGAATTAGACACCGTGCACCGTCGGCAAAGGACAATAAGCTGGGGATGTACCCACACCGCAACCGATGTCGATTGTTAACGACAGCAATGGCATTCTTTGCTGTTGTTTTTTTGCGGTTAGGAGACACTTGTCCTTCGGAGTTGATTGGGTTATTTTTTTACCCACCAAAACACAATTACCCAATTAGTCGACAAAAAATTTTCGGAACCCAGCATTTTGCAGGTTAGGGTTGGGCCAACTGGTTGGCTTATAAAAAAACTCCGAGACTTGACCATTGGCCCACCATTAAATGGCCCTAGCCGGGATCCAATGCAAACGTGGACGGGCCAAAAAACACCGGGCCAACGCTCGCTGACGCGCACCACCATCCTTCTTTCCGACCACGGTTTTCTCTAACGTATGAGGTGGAGTGACGGCCGCCGGGAAACCCACGCTGGCTCCGAAGTGGGTAATTTGCCAGCCGATGGGCCCAGTTGGGGCAATTTTTTTTTGATGGGTGCCAATGGCAACTGGGGCCCACCCCGGGCGGTCTCCAGGACAGGGTGGTGCAGGGGAATCAAGAAATATGCCGCCCACACCCATATCCCGCCGTGCGCCTCCACCCATACACACTTAGCACCGGCGTCGGCTACAAAACCCCCAATTTTGCAGCTTGGCACCTTCTCCGCTACTTCACCCCACTGGAAATTTTAGGGATATTTTCTGACATTTTTTTTCTGCGGCGAAAAAAACCGCTGGCTGGAGCTGCAGTGGGATTGTTTGCTCACGGTATAAATCTAACACCACTTTCCCCAAAGTTTTTAAACCATTTTTGTTGTTTGCATTTGTGTCGTGACATCTCCCAGTACTATATAAGTAGCCAGGAACTGACGATTATCGTGGGAGGTTGCCGTTTTTATTTTATGCATAGTGCTAATTGATCATTGGAAGTAAACCATCATGCCTTCGAGTGAATCACAAAAGTCCACTAACTCCTCCATTGAGGAGCCCCAGCAGGTGAGCAAGATCCAGGTCACTGGGGACGGGGGTGAATTTATCATTATTGGTAACCACAAGTATTACAAACATGAGTTGATGACTGCCTTTGGTGGTACCCTTAACCCAGGCGCCGCCCCTTACCCTGAAGTCAACCTCAACCCCGCACCATTGGGGTTGTCTGGTTTCGCCTTGACCACGTTGGTGTTGTCGTTGGTCAATGCCCAGGCCATGGGTATCACCATTCCTAACGCCGTGGTGTCGTTGGCGTGCTTTTATGGGGGTGCCGCCCAGTTTTTGGCTGGATGTTTTGAGTTTGTTACTGGTAACACTTTTGGTATGACTGCCTTGACTTCGTACGGTGCTTTCTGGTTGAGTTATGCTGCTATTTTCATTGAAGCTTTTGGAATTCTGAAGGCCTACGCAACAGCCGAGGACCAATTGGCTAATGCCGTGGCGTTCTTTTTGTTGGGATGGGCCATCTTCACGCTAATTTTGACTTTGAACACCTTCAAATCCACTGTTGCTTTCTGCTTGTTATTCTCGTTTTTGTTTATCACGTTTTTGTTGTTGGCTGGTGGCGAGTTTAGCGGCCGTGTGGGTGTGACTCGTGCTGGAGGTGTGTTTGGGGTGATCACCGCTCTCATTGCCTTTTACAATGCCTTTGCCGGTGTAGCCACAAAGCAGAATTCCTACTTGACTGTGAGGGCTGTTCCATTGCCGGGAAACATCTTGAAAAAGTCGGCCTAGGCTGACTGTGGGGAGGGACACAGATTAACCACTTTACCTAATGTTTAATTGTTTTGTATGCAACCACCATTACTACTACTAATTATTTATTTAACGGGGACTTCTTTTTTTTTGTATATCAAGTTAATATCTAATGTACTTTTACTGGAACTAGTATAATGAGTCAATTGTATGATCCATGGATGTTGCATCCTGGTTGAAGGGGTGACGAGGGATCGGGTCTTGCATGCAGGCTGTCCTGTGCACGACGTTCGCACCGAGCGAAAAAATGTATTTTGGTATTCGCCGTTTTTGCATCCGTTGGTCACCCTTTATCTTAGTAATCATACCATGAGAGTCGCTACCATCATGGCAACGGCATCGTTGTGGATCGGGTGCTTGGGCTACACTACTTCTAACTTGATCCAAGCGAACGACCAAAATTTTAAGCAGGTTGTTTTGGACTCGGGCAAGTACACTTTTGTTGACTTTTATGCCGACTGGTGCCGGCATTGCGGTAAACTCGCCCCCACCATCGATGAATTGGCAGACTTGTTCCAAGATTACGACAATGTCCAGATCGTCAAGGTCAATGGTGACAAGGATGGCAAGAAAATGAGCAGAAAGTATGTTTACGAGGGGTACCCCACCCTCAAGATGTTCCATGGTGACGACGAGCCCGTGGAGTTTATGGGTCTGAGAGACGTTGAATCGTTGAGCAACTTCATTCAACAGTTGTCAGGGATCAGGTTGAACGCGCCGGAAAAGATCGAAAAGGAGGATTCGCAACCTGCCCCTCAGAACGACGATGACCACTTGGTTAAGCTCGTACCTGAGAGCTTCAATGACACCGTGGGCCAGGTTCCTTACGCGGTTGTCTCCATCGGGGCCAGCTGGTGCTCGCATTGCCGTGACTTGAAACCTGTATTATCTACATTAGCATTGCGAGTGTTTTCCAGAGACGATTCATTGCTTGTGGGATATTTGCAGATTGATGACCACGAAGACGGGACAATTGACAAGCGCTACAACGTGGATACCCTTCCGACCGTGCTCTTTTTCAAGAACGGTGATCTTGAAAACCCTCTCGTGTACAAGGGAGACCGCAGACTTGACAAATTGGTGGATAGTATCAATGCATTTACCGGCTTAAGCCGGGGAATCGATGGCCTGCTTTTAGCCGTGGCAGGAACATTACCAAACATCGACGAGCAAATAAAACAACAAGGCATCAACGGCTTTCTGATTGCCCAAGGATTGGCCGCATTGGACAAGTTGAAGGATGTGACTGCTGAGGAACAAACCAAGTCATTCTATCGCCAAGTGATTAATAAGCTAATGAATGGCGAGTCTCGATTCATCCCCGTGGAGCTCAACAGAATAAAAACCATACTTGACCATGAAATTTCCAAGTTGACATCAAACACAATTGATTCCTTGCAGAAGAGATTCAATGTCTTGAGCCAGTACGTGTAATGATAAAGAAGAACTCTTAATTTTTAATCTCTCATCCGATATTACTATATATAATAAAACAAGTATTTACAAGGTCTACCAATATTCCCACCCAAACTCTATATTGCCCAGTTTACCATTCAATGGGATCAAACTTTTGGACAAGTCTAACTTTCTCCGGCCAAACTTTGCCACCGGCAACAATGCATTCGTCAACAATGGGGCGAACGTTGTTGGGTTTGCATAAAGCAAGCCAGATATTCTTTCCCTCTGATCTGAGGTAAATGATCACATTGGCTGCGTACTTGTGACCCCCAATGTGGTTAATAAACTCCACCTTAACTCCTCCCGGATTCTTGTCGCCGTGATCGCGATACAACCCCAACTCTCGCAAGTATATGTCCATCTCTTTTTTCATAATTGGAGCAGTGACTCCACAACGCTTATCTCTGGTTCGGTGAGAGCACAAAAACACATAGGCTTGATTGGGGTCGACCTCGAATTGAGCGCCGGAGGCGGTATCTATTCCAGACTTTTTCGAGAGTCCCAGTTCCTGCTTGCCTGGGCCATTTTGGGTGCCAGAAGGTTCCTCATCTCGGCCAAGGGTCAACTTTTCCGCGTGTTCCGCCAATTCCGCATCACTGCCTCCGACTATTTGGTCAATAGAGGCCTTATCTTCGAACTTCTGCACCAAGGGGCCCAACACTTGGGCTACTTTGTCGATGCTTAAGCCTCTGACCCACACAAAGTAGGGCAAGATAAGCAAATCGCCCTTGCGGCGGTTTATATAGTCGTCATCTGTAAAATGTTCATCCCTTCCCATCGAAGATACGTTCACTTTGATGGTGCCCAAGCTGCACTTTGTATCCAAGGCCCACTTCGACACCTCGTGCTCGATGGTGCCACTGGAACCAACAGCATCGTGGGGCCAGTCCGATTTGCCGGTGGACACCACTATATGCAAGCCGTATGGCTTTGTGGACTTCCAGAGAGGATCATTCTCTTCAAACGAAAGAGACTTGGGGAACTTGGCGGTGCAGTCATCGCAGGTTTCTGCGCATAACGACAACTCGAACCCACGACTGGTGATCTCAGAAACAGCGTCGGAGTGTTTGGTGAAGAGTCGTTTCAATATCGTCATGAATACGGCGTGAATCGGTTCTTGCGATGTCGGATAAAGAACAGGAAGGCGACAACTCCCAAATTACGCCCTTTTGTCGTCAGGGTCAAGATTTGTTGTGAATGGGAAGATGTTAAATCTCGGAAGCGGTTCGAAAAGTCGGAACGGTGCGTAAATGCGACACAATTTTGCACCCAAGCACACGACATATCTCTGCCACAACACTACCACCTGACGGCCCCGACCGTCGGAGTAGGACGCCGGGGATAACTGATGGCCGAGATAAACATGACCGGTGGCGACATCCCCCAGTAGTTCCCCGTAGTTCCCCGTAGCTGTTGCGACATTGTCCTCGCCACCATCCGTAGGTCTGCGAAGGCCCGATGTCGCAAGCCATCGGCCCCGGGGAGAAATTCTCGCCACGGTGCCCCGTGCTGGGGTTATGCCCTAAGAACTCCTATTTGCAAACTCGGCTGTAGACCGGAGTTACTGGATCACGAGATCCGGCGGACGGAGAACGCTACTGGCCTCGGCACGGGGTCCAGAATGGCACTATCCCGATTCTAGACCTTCCGTTCGTGTTTGATTTTCCGGCGCTGGGAGTCGCCCCGCTTGTCGCAGCTCATCTCATCTCATCGCGCATTGTCCATTGACCCGACATTGGCACTTGTCGTGTGTAGTGGTCGTTACCGTTTGTTTTAGATGTTTGTTTGTTGTCGCCCGCTTGCTGTTTTTCTTGGTCTCGTGCTTTTGTTGATAATTGTGCAGAATCCGGGGTTCATCCTACCACTGTTCCACAGCAAGTGAGAGATTGTGCCCCACGACCGGATTTCATCTTTGTTATACCTGAAATTTCAAAGTCGGTGTGGGTTGAGTTCCCCCGTTAATTGCGTAGTCCACTTCTTTCTTTGCTGTTCCACTGTCAGTTCTCTGGCTTCTGTTCAGATAATGTCGAGCCATGCGTAACCATCCTCCAGCCAGCGACATTCCCTCCAGTTCGGTATCTCCTTCTACAGTTCCTCGCATGTCGCCCCTGACCATGCACCCCACGGAGTTCACCACTGTGCCTTCCAACTTGTCCACCAAATTGCCTTCCAATGCACCCGTTGAAGGCCCTTCCACCGTACCCCAAATAATATCCTCTGATATACCCACCACGGCACCTCCACCAGAACTTGCCCACTCGCATACCGTCGATGTGGAGGAACCCACCACCCCACCCCACGAGAACTACTTCAACCACCTATTGTCCAAGAGCTGGCAACCCGTCTCCAACGTCGATAAGCGGGTCAAATCGACACCAGCCACCCCCGCAGACTATGCAGGGCATCATCACCGGTTGGCGGTACCCATTGCCGGCAACAAATCACAATCGCAACCCACTTCAAGACGAAACAGCAGTGACTCCTTCAACGTGTACAAGGTGACCAACTTTTGGTTCCCGACCAAAAGCAAACCAAAGCCCGCCCCTCCTTCTGATTACATCATTGAGTACTCGGTGTTTCGACCGCTTCGACATGTGTTTCGAATCTCGTCCGAGAAGGACATGTTGCTTCACTGGAAACGTATCGTCGAAGACTCCACCGGCCAGCCGTTTGACTTCCCCGACAACTACATGTCTGCGCATGACTTTAATGCCCTCATTGACGAAGTGACTATGCTCATGGAGGTGGAGGGGGTGTATCCAGATCGAAACGCCCAGGGGAGCTCGGGGTCGTACTTTGTTTACAACAAAAATCCCCTAGGAGATCCCTACAGGGTCGGCGTGTTCAAGCCCAAGGACGAGGAGCCCTACGGGCCCTTGTCACCAAAATGGTCCAAGTGGGCCCACCGCACCTTCTTTCCGTGCTTCTTTGGCCGTAGTTGCCTTATTCCCAACCTTGGCTACATCAGTGAGGCTGCAGCATGTGTTCTCGACCGCCAGTTGCTCTCGTACATCGTGCCGTACACCGAGGTGGTGTACCTACGATCGCCCGCCTTCTTTTACCGGTACTGGGACCGCTACAAGGACCCTCGCCGGTTGCCCACTAAGATAGGCAGCTTCCAGATATTCTTGTCCGGGTACGTCAATGCCGACATCTGGCTCAGGCTTTACCCCATCCCGGCCGATAACGCTGCCGTGTACGCCTTGCCTGCGACCAGCAACGTCGAGGTAGCGGTGCTGGAAACTGTCTACCCTTTCACGTGGAGTCGAGCTCTTATGCACCAAATGCAAGAAGAGGTGGAGAAGCTCGTGATCTTGGACTACATCATGCGCAATACCGACCGGGGATGGGACAATTGGATGATCAAGCTCGAGTGGAGGGAGGTGTCCCGCACGGGAGATACCAAGACCATGGCTCCCCGCATCAAAATAGGTGCCATTGACTCGGGGCTCGCGTTCCCGTGGAAACGGCCCGACGAGTGGCGGTCCTTTCCGTTTGGATGGCTCTTTCTTCCATTGACGGTGATTGGCCAACGATTTTCGTTGCGGACCCGCAACCATTACTTGCCTTTGCTCACCTCCAAGTACTGGTGGCAGCAGACAGTGACGAAGTTGCGACGTGTGTTTGAAAAGGATGCCGACTTTACTGAGCGCATGTGGCGCAAGCAATTGGCGGTGTTGAAGGGCCAGGCATTCAATGTGGTGGAGATTCTAAAGTTGGCCCATGCTGGGCCCCTCGAGTTGACCAGACGTGAGAACTTGCTCGTATTTGATGACTACATGTACATGCCCGAACATGGAGACTTGGGGCCCATGTTTCAGGCCATGACGGCGCCCATGTACCCCATGGACTTTGGCTATTCGTTTGATGAGAACGACGAGGACGACAGCACCCCGCTATTGTCGCTGCCGTACCCCCACTATCTCGACCCCAACGACGAGGTGCGAGGAGAGTCGGGCTACGAGCACATTGAGCGGGAATGCGACGATGTGGGCGACGACAGCGGGCGCCGTGTGGTTATCGAGCGGTTGATCAAGGTCAATAGCAAGCCCCCGGTGTTTACGTGGTGCTGAGACCCGTCCAGTATATGATGCAACCGTGTTTGCATTGCCTGCTCAGAGATGCAGTATGTATTCTATATGCCGGCTATTTATTGATGGAGCTACCACTATTTGGAATAGAGGTTGGCAAAGATGGCCGGGTAGTTGTCAGAACTGCCCTTGAAGTCGTCTGGGTTCAACTCAAACATCTTGCGCTCCTCCTTCAACCGAAATTGCACCATCTTGAGCAAGGGATAGATGGTGGATAAGATCGGGGTGGGTACGCCGTTGGCGTGGGCAATTCTCATGGGATTCCCAAGGATCACCTCCACCTCCATCAACTGTTTCTTGCGCATGTCCACGCACATGGAAGGGCTGTAGAACAAGCCGTCGCCAATGTGCAAGTACTTGTCGATGATGGACAAGTCGCAGTCGACGCCCGCCAGCTTGGCAATTGCCACCACTTCGTGCATGGCGGGGCGCAACAAGGTGTCGTTGCCGTCGTTGATCTGCACCCGCGTAGCGTCCAACCCCACCAACGCCGTGATGGTGTTGAACACCGAGTTATAAATGAGCTTTTCCCACCGGGTCTTTTGCACATCGCGGTCCTGGGAGATCTTGTTCAAGTTGCCGTCGTTTTGGTAAAGATACATAAACTGGTCGATCTTGGCCTGCGAAAGCGGATGGCGGAGGTGGGGCGGCTGGAAGTCGCCGAGAAACACAATGTCGGGACCCTTGTTGTCGACATGGCCGTGGTAGTAGGTGGAGCCGATGGTGGACACCCCACTGAGGACAATGTGCCCCGGGTACTGGCGCAACATGGGCTCCTCGATGCCCAACCCGTTCTGCAACAAGATGATCACCGTTTCCAGGGTCACGGCGGGACGGATGATGTCCTCGCACGTGCTGGGCCCGTCGGGCACGTTCTTGGTGGTCAAGAGGATAAAGTCAAAGGGCCCGAACCGGTCGTGGGCGTCCTGCACCGACCGCGCCACGTTGTGAGGGCGCCACTGCTCGATCTTGCCGTAGGTGCACGAGTTGATGGAGTAGCCCTTGTCGATGATCAAGTCGTAGTCGGACCGCACCACCAACGTGACTTGGGCCCGGTCGCGATGGGTGAGCGAGAGGGCGGAGATGGCTCCGACTCCACCCGATCCGACAACAAGCACCTTTGGTTTTGACATTGGCGAAGAAAAGTGCTAGCAACGGCGACGATTGAGATGGAGACCACAAACTATCGAGGTCAATTTAGTGGTTGTAAGTATCGGCATCTTCCTAATCGGGCAGGGGGTGGAGCCGGTTTCGGGCGCGCGTGCGGTTGCCCGATTAGGCAAGTGCCTTGGGGTACGGGGTTGCATATTTTGCACCCATTCTGGGGAGGACGGGGTGGATGTGGTTCAGTGGGAAAGTGCGGGGCAGAAATGCGGGGCAGAAATGCAGAGTAGGCGAGGGGCAGGAGAGTACGGGCGGTTCGGTTGCCAAGAAGAGGTGGTTTGCAGCTGGGGCGTCGAACAGTGCAGCATTAGGAACACTTCGTGCAAGTACATATACGAGCAATTGTACAAGCAATTGGCAAGTCTGCAATTGGCAAGTCTGTTAGTTGTGCTTGAAGAGATGTTTTGTATAAGATATATGCGAATATCCGTTGTAATGACGACCAGTCTTGAGGAGGTTTTTCTCCCGGTGGCTCGTGCCGGGTTTGTATCCTATTTCCTAATTGGTAGCATTGGATCAGGATTGTCCTCAGTGAGGAACTATTACGATGTTTCCATAGTTGGTGCAGGCAACTTCGTTCCAATGATTCCAATTGGCTTGTACTTGCACCGTGCCGCGTTTTCCAAATCAGTGGCAGAGGTGGAACCAGTGGGTATGGCTGTGCAGACACTGGCCACACCGCGGCCTTCCGCCCAGCCGTATCCACTCGTACTCAGCGCCGCAAATTCCGCTTTTCTCTGCTCACGTCGTCTCACCCCCCTCTCTACAACCAGATCACCTCACCTTCTTCCTTTCCCCCCCTCCGCTTAACCCTTTAATCCCCCGTCCTGGCGTCATCCCACCTTGGCCACCCTGCATCCTCCGGTCGCACCCGGCGCTACCACGCACGTGACAGAAAGTTACAAATTCCCCCGCCATGATTGGCCCAGCCCGGGCACCATGCAGGACATTTCCTGCGGGCCCCGGGGTGCGGAAAAGGTTCCGTGGTTGGCTAAATTTTTCACCAATATAAACCCCAACCACCACACACCTGTTAAGGCAAACCCCGTTCGACACCATCATTATGCTTGCTCTTCGTCGTTCTGTGGCCGCTGCCAGCAAGACGTCGCGCGCCCGCCACTTGTCGTCCACTTCGCGCCGGCTCCAAACCATTGGCTCCATCTCCGGGACCGACGCCAATGCTGCCAAATACATGCAACAAAAGTACCATGTCATTGACCACGAGTACGACTGTGTGGTTGTCGGGGCTGGGGGTGCCGGGTTGAGAGCCGCCTTCGGGTTGGCGGAGTCGGGCTTCAAGACCGCCTGTATCTCCAAGTTGTTCCCCACCAGATCCCACACCGTGGCTGCCCAGGGTGGGATCAACGCTGCCTTGGGTAACATGCACAAGGACGACTGGCACTGGCACATGTACGACACCGTCAAGGGGTCCGATTGGCTCGGGGACCAGGACGCCATCCACTACATGACCAGGGAAGCCCCCGACTCCATCTACGAGTTGGAGAACTACGGGGTGCCGTTCTCGAGAAACGACGAAGGCCGGATCTACCAGCGGGCGTTTGGAGGCCAGTCCAAGGACTTCGGTAAGGGGGGCCAGGCCTACAGAACTTGTGCCGTGGCCGACAGAACCGGACACGCCTTGTTGCACTCGTTGTACGGTCAAGCATTGAGACACGATACCCACTTCTTCATTGAGTTCTTTGCCATGGACTTGTTGATGCAGGACGGTGCCTGTGTCGGGGTGGTTGCCTACAACCAGGAGGATGGAACCTTGCACCGTTTCCGCGCTCACAAGACGGTGATTGCCACCGGTGGTTACGGGAGAGCATACTTTTCCTGTACCTCTGCCCACACCTGTACCGGTGACGGGTACGCCATGGTGTCACGTGCAGGTTTGCCCTTGGAAGACATGGAGTTCATCCAGTTCCACCCTTCGGGGATCTACGGATCGGGCTGTCTCATCACCGAGGGTGCCAGAGGTGAAGGTGGATTCTTGGTCAACTCGGAGGGAGAAAGATTCATGGAGAGATACGCCCCCACCGCCAAGGACTTGGCGTGCCGTGACGTTGTCTCGCGTGCCATCACCATGGAGATCAACGAGGGCAGAGGTGTGGGTCCCGAAAAGGACCACATGTACTTGCAATTGAACCACTTGCCCCCTTCGGTGTTGAAGGAAAGATTGCCCGGTATCTCTGAAACCGCCCACATTTTTGCTGGTGTCGATGTCACCAAGGAACCCATCCCCATTTTGCCCACTGTCCACTACAACATGGGTGGTATCCCCACCAAGTGGAATGGTGAAGTGATAACCAAGGATGCTGATGGCAAGGACAAAGTTGTTCCCGGTTTGTTGGCATGTGGTGAGTCTGCCTGTGCCTCTGTGCACGGTGCTAACCGTCTTGGTGCTAACTCGTTGTTGGACTTGGTTGTGTTTGGTAGAGCCGTGTCGCACACCATCAGAGACACGTTGACCCCTGGTACCCCCTTGAAGCCAGTGCCTGCCGACTTGGGTAAGGAGTCGATTGAAAACTTGGACAAGTTGAGAAACGCCAACGGTTCCAAACCCACCGCCGACATCAGATTGGACATGCAAAAGACCATGCAAAAGGGATGTGCCGTGTTCAGAACTCAAGAAACCTTGGACACCTGTGTCGAGCACATTGGTGAAGTGGACAAGACGTTTGCCGATGTCAAGACTACTGACAGATCGATGATTTGGAACTCGGACTTGGTGGAGACCTTGGAATTGCAAAACTTGTTGACTTGTGCCACCCAGACCGCAGCATCTGCTGCCGCCAGAAAGGAGTCGAGAGGTGCCCATGCCAGAGAAGACTACCCCGAGAGAGACGATGTCAACTGGTGGAAGCATACTTTGTCATACCAGACCAATTTTGGTGAAGACGTCAAGTTGGACTACAGAGACGTCATCAAGACCACCTTGAACGAGGCTGAATGTAAGCCTGTTCCTCCTACCGTTCGTGCCTACTAGACGCGGCGGCTGACCATGTGACCTAGCGTATATTCTTTACATAGATGAGTATTTATTTATTAGCATTCATTGAGTGAGCCGTAGGTCTGGGGTTGGGGCGATGTGCACCTTCCCTGTTCATCATGTCACGTGCGAAGGCACCTGACCAAGCCCATTTCCCAAACAGGCTGCGCCGCGTGCGGCGCAAATCATCGTGTGCCCACCGCTTCCAGCCCCAGAGGCAAAACGACAACCACAACCAACCAGACACCCACCGTAACCACGGCATACCCCGCCAATCACCACCACCACCACTACATAAACCGGAAGCAAAATGCCGCCCAAAGCCGACTGGGACAAATATGTCGCTCCTGCTGACGACGACGAAGCCAACCAGGACAAGATTGTCCCGTTGTCGGAGGGAGACATCCAGGTGTTAAAGACATACGGTGCCGCCCCCTACGCGGCCCTGTTGAAGAACATCGAGAAAGACTTGAAGGACATCGAGGAGCGGATAAAGGAGAGCATTGGCATCAAAGAGAGCGACACGGGGTTGGCGCCTCCCCACCTCTGGGACGTGGTGGGCGACAAGCAGCGCATGCAAGAGGAGCAGTCGCTCCAGGTGGCCCGGTGCACCAAGATCATCGAGGCCACCCAGGCGGCGGCTCCGACATCGGGGTTGCAGAACGCAGACACCAAATCCAAGTATGTGATCAACATCAAGCAGATTGCCAAGTTTGTTGTGGGGTTGGGAGAACGGGTGTCGCCCACCGATATTGAAGAAGGAATGCGGGTGGGTGTGGATCGACAAAAGTACGAGATCCAGTTGCCGTTGCCCCCACGGATCGACCCCTCGGTGACGATGATGACGGTGGAGGAAAAGCCCGATGTCACCTACAGTGACGTTGGTGGCTGCAAAGAACAGATTGAAAAGTTGCGTGAGGTTGTCGAGTTGCCATTATTGAGCCCCGAACGGTTTGTCAAGCTCGGAATCGACCCGCCGAAGGGAATCTTGTTGTACGGCCCCCCGGGAACAGGGAAGACGTTGTGTGCGCGGGCGGTGGCCAACAGAACCGACGCCACCTTTATTCGTGTCATTGGCTCGGAGTTGGTGCAAAAGTACGTCGGAGAGGGCGCGCGTATGGTGAGGGAGTTGTTTGAGATGGCTAGGACCAAAAAGGCATGCATCATCTTTTTCGACGAGGTGGACGCCATTGGCGGTGCCCGGTTTGACGACGGCGCGGGGGGCGACAATGAGGTGCAAAGAACCATGTTGGAGTTGATCACCCAGTTGGATGGGTTCGACCCCAGGGGGAACATTAAGGTGATGTTTGCCACCAACAGACCCAACACCTTGGACCCTGCGTTGTTGCGGCCGGGGAGAATTGACCGTAAGGTGGAGTTTTCGTTGCCCGATTTGGAAGGCAGAGCCAACATTTTCCGCATCCACTCCAAGACCATGAGTGTGGAGAAGGACATCCGGTGGGAGTTGATCTCGCGATTGTGCCCCAACGCCACGGGGGCCGAGTTGCGGTCGGTGTGTACGGAGGCAGGGATGTTTGCCATCCGGGCCCGCAGAAAGGTGGCCAACGAGAAGGACTTTTTGAAGGCGGTGGAGAAGGTCATCAAGGGAAACTTGAAGTTCAGCTCCACCAGCCAGTACATGCAGTACAATTAGAGGGCATGTATAGTATAAGAGTCAATAGACGTGATGATTGTGGGGTTGTAATGCACAGAGATGTCATGGTTGCACCCGTTGTACTACCGGTGGACGTTGCTTGTTGTACGCAAGATGGGATGATTTACTGTAGAGGATTGGTTGGTGGTAGTTTGATGATAGTTTGATGGTAGTTTGATGGTGGTTTGATGGTGGTTTGATGGTGGTTTGGTGTGTTGCGTATAAAATGGTGAACTACAATTGTATGTCATGGTTTTGTATGGTACCAAAGTGATGATGTTTATTATGTATACAAGAGATGCGACGTTCGCTCGTAGAGCAGTCAGACAAAAGATTTGTTGTTCATTGCCGATAACGGAGCCTTAGTCGACCAGTGCGGAACCAGTCAATTCCATCGGTGCTGGGTTGCAAAATAGGACGACGGAATTGAAGGCCAGAAAACACCATTACTCTCTGCAGTATCGTATACCTCCACCCCACGGCAGTATCGACCACCGACTACATCCAAGCTGGAACCAGGCACACACCGCCGACTGTGCATTGACCATAAATAACTGTGCATTGATTCGATGCTATGTAGAATACCCATGCAGGAGGGCATCAGTCCCACCACGACACACACCCCATGCCGTCGGTCTGGCACGACGCAAGCACGGCGTAGGGCGGAGCCTTGTTGGAGGGCTCTTCGATGCCAAGGGCCTCGTTGGAGGACTTGGGCTTGATGTTGGTAAACACCTCCTCCTCGACCCGGAACCGGAGCTTGTCGTTGATGTCAATGAACAACTCGGTGTCAGGGTCGGGCTGCCACACCCACGCCTTGTCGGTGGGCTTGAAGTGGCACTGCTCAAACAAGTAGTTCTTGGGGATCCAGATCTCGTCAAAGAAGTCCATGCGAATCTTGATGCCCTCGGGGGTACACTCGCTCACCCACCCCGTGAGGATCTCGCCCACAAACGGCTTCCACACCACGCAGCGAAACTTGACCTCCACGTACGAGCCCCCGTCCCCGGGCTTGAGCAACCCGTCCTTGATGTCGAGCAAGTCCCACACGGTGATCACTAGCCCGTGGTTCGAGATCACCTTGTTGGCGAGCTTCTTGTTCAACTCATCGGTTATGGAATGCTGGATGGGGATGTTGAAGGTGGATGGGGGGATTCGCACAAGGTCCGACACCTCTGATAGTATGAACATGGTGGCCGGTTGTATCTAGGGATGGTGGAAGTGATGCCCGCAGTTTTCAAGAGGGGGTTTGTCGGGGCGACGGTGGAAACAGGGCAAACGAAGGGATACCCACCGAGAACAAGGATGGTCTGGGTGGTCCAGTGCCAATGTTGGTGATGATCATCGAAAAAAAAGTTCACAAACCACCCTCAGCAACGGGACCGCCATCGTCGACAACACATCCATACATCCATTGATGGCGGGGCCGGGATCGAACTCTCGCGGGGTCAGCAAGCCCGTGCGCAAGGTGTACAAGACGTCGGATCGACGCATCGCCAGCGGCACCAATGCTGCCGACTACTTGCATTCGTCAGTTGCTGCAAGAGCTACCAAGCATGTATCCACGCCTATTGCGACAACCACCACTGAGTGGAATCCCAAGCACTTTCGACTCTTTGTAGGCAACCTTGGCCCCGACGGCAGTGACGAACTATTGTCGCGTGCATTCGGCAAGTACCGGTCCATGAGCAAAGTCCATGTGCCCATGGACAAGACGGGCAATAAGGGCTACGGGTTTGTGTCGTTTGCTGACGCCAACGACTATCTACTGGCGTTCAAGGAGATGAACGGCAAGTACATTGGGCAGCATCCGGTGCAGTTGAAGCGGTCAGAGGCGCCGGTGAAGAAGGGCAAGAGCAAGAACAAGGGAAAGTAAGAGTATCCTGGGACTTCTCACAAGCCGTTGTTGCGTACAAAAAACGACATCCAGGCCCATGTTGCTCGGGCCATGAGCGGTGGGATTCTACAGTGTTCAGATTCGGACGTGTTGCCAAATCTATAATGTGCTAACCTGATCGCCGTGGCAAACATGGGGGGGGGGAATGGTCCAAGCACCATTGCCAATGGTTAAATCCCCAATGACCAGATTTTACTTATTCTGGTCCTGGAGCGAGATACCACCTTGTTTTCTCGAGAGTTCGCGCCAGCTGCTCATTTTTGTCGTTACATATCCGTTACAATGAACAATGGCAACATCTTCGCACTCCTCAATGCACCCCTTGTAGTTCTACACCCATCTACACTTTTACCAGGGGGGTTCCAAATTTTCGCACCGGTTGAAATTTTTCACCATTCCGAGTCCACCAACCACCATGCTTGTGTCCCGAATAGGCATTGCCACGAAGATTAGGGGCAGGATTCCCGTGAGTCCGGTTCGGGCCCCACTTCTCGTACCATCTCTCCGTTTTTCTGCTCTCCTCACGGTACGGTTTAAGCACAACTTGCCCTCCGACGTCAACGGCAACAAGTCGTTGCCCTCTCAGGGAGAATGGAGCCATCTCAAGCACCACATTCCTGGTGAGGCCCAGCACACAAACACCGTGAAGGACAGGATGCCCAAGTTCCCTTTGGGCAAGGAGAACGTGCCCACGTTGCTCCCCAAGCCTGGGGTGCCCCAGGTGGGCAAAGACTTTACCTTTCGCCAGGTGATAAACATCCTCAAGAACAAAAAGCAGCCGGAGCTCATCTACGAGAGCGAGCCCCATCGGTTGTACTTTTTGGCCAGTGTGTGTTTTGCCATAGTGTTTACGGTGTATGGGTGTGTATTGGCGGAGTGGGCGTGGTGGGTGTCCAATAAGGAGTACGAGGACAACGAACAGGAATTGAACGACTTGATGAGAAAACGCGAATGGATGTTTTCGTTGCTCAAGTACGAGACCCTCGCGGCCATCGCCTTTGGCGCCGCCTACTTTGCCGCATTGCTTCCCACCCGGTTGGTGAGGAGAATGTGGTATTTGCCCGGGCCCGTGGAGCACATCAAGTTCACTGCCTACTCGTTGATTCCAGGAAGACCCATTCCCGTGTACACGGTTCCCCTCGCCAACTTGACACGCAATCGCACGGCGCGGGTGTGGACAGGAAAGGGATTTTACGGCACTGCCGACAAGGGGATGTTTTTTTTTAACATCAAAGAGAAGCTCCCTTCAGGAGGTACGAAAAACTGGGTTGTGGACAGAAAGGGGTTTTTCTGGTCCGATGGCCGTGTGTTTGACTACTTGCTCGGCAAGGAGTCCATCACAGAGGCCGAGGCCGGTATGCCCTATGACGAAAAGGTTGGGGTGCTCAACCGCGAGTTGAAGAAGAAAGAGAAGCAGATGCGCCAGCAGCACGGGATCTTTTGGCGATGGAAGCTTGGAGGGCAGGAGCTACAAAGGGATGTGTCCAAGGCCAGTAGCTACGTGAAGGCGCTTCGAAAGTCGGCAAGTGACCCCAAGTCGTTGCATGGTGGGGAAAAAAAGAAGTAGTGGTGGTGTCGGTGTCGATTTGTAAATAGTTAGTGTAGAGGAGGTGCAAGAGAGCGGTGAGGCGATGGTGCAGACAGGTGTAAATATGTTGCAAAATAAAATGTGATCCCACAGGAACAGCAGGCTCAAAATGGATAGGATGCTGCAATGCTGCGGGCCGCGACACCAGCACAGGATGCACGGGGATTTGTAGCCCCATGTCGCGCCCGCAGGGAGGTCTGCTGTCGTTTGCTTTACAAGTCTGTCGTGAGTGAACGATCAGCGATCGGTTGTCATAACTGATTTGTGTCAGGAGTGCATCTCTGACGGCAAACTCGTCTTCAAGTGTTTATTTACATTTATGGCATGACATTTACAGGCCAGTGTCACCGTCATTTCAATGGCACCAATCCAGATTATTGTCAATTGAGCACCGCAACCTCCCCCAGCTGTGTGGGCTTCCCCCCCCAGGGACTCCCATCAACGGTTGCAACAACCCCTGCCATCCATCAAATTTACCCGCGACAGAAAATATTCCGTTTTGCAGGTTCATCTTTGCGGTAGTTTTATTTTAAGGGTCAACAAAAAGCAGGCTTCTAAAAATGACTGGGTTGATTTTTTCCCTATTGCGCCCAACTGGCAACTTGTTGGCCACCGATACCGTCCCCGCTTCTGTTGGCGGTCAGCGTTGGGGGTGCGAGCCGTGCCATCATACCATTGGCTGTGTGCTCCGTGCGTTGGGCGCGTCACAACACCCACCACCCCACCCGTACCGCCACCAACCGCTCCCACGGTGGTTCCCCCCTTTTATCAAAACTTCCATACCTAGCGATATTTTTTATGGATGATTATTTTTTACCCACTAATCGGCGTGTGTGTCATTAACATTTTCTTTGTTCCCAGTTTTAATCGGAGAAATACCGCTGAAAAAAATCTACAGGTTTCTTTGCCATTTGCCCTTTTTTCAGTTTTATCTTTAATCCTGCTCGTGCCGGTCCAACCCCCCTTCACCGGATCCACACCTACACCCGACCAAACAGGACCGTTGGCAAGCCGCTCGCACTGTCGTTGCTCTGCCTCTGTTTATGGACCCTCGCCCCCAGTAATTGCACTGTCCCCTCTGTGACCAGTGCTTTACCCGTGTCGATCCTGCCCGTTCCACATTTCCGCCGTTGGTGCTGGAAATTTGTGGGGGCCCGATTCCTGTGGTGGCCAAACAATACCCCTCGTGGTTTGGTCGCTGGCTAATCGCCCTTCTAGTTTGCGCGCGCAGTGGCACTCGTTATTGTTGCCGGTGTTGCCCCTCGCCACCGTCGACCATGGCTGCTAGCTTGAGAGACGTCAAGGTGCAACCCCACCAAAAAAGAAAGTTGAATGAATTGGAGGACATATCTAACACCCACAAGCAACTGGCTTGCTCCACCACCAAGAAGATGCGGGTGAGCTCCCGGCCCGACCGATACGACAAGGGGTTCCAAAGACGGGGTCAAGACCCCATGGTGAACCCTGCTTACGACAGCAAGGGCAAGCTGGGCCTCAAGTGCCAGCCACAAGCACCTCCATCGCCCTTGCCCCAGCAACAAAGATCCCCTTCGCCCAGCGACGTGTCGTCGCCGCCCGCTACCCACACCCGTTCCAAGCTGGTTTCGTTTGACTTGCCGGACGACGAAAAACACTATGTCAACTCCCCATTGCTAACCCCCAAAGACGACGACGACGACGATCTGTACACGTTGCCCCCAAACACCCCTCCTTCCTCTTCGCCGGCTGTGCAGGCTAATGACGGCGATATTGACCGCCCGTTGCTGGGCACCCCCGCCAAACATGAATTGGATTCCAACGTCGACTACATAGCATTGAGCTCATCGTTAAGATTGAGTGGCCAGAACAAAGACAAGATCACCGATGAAATCACCTACTTGTCACAATTGCAAAAGTTTCATTTGCACACCGATAGCAAGGACGATGTGATTGATTTCTTTATCAAGTTGATGAATAACCAATTGAATTTGCCCAAGCCCAACCAGATTGTCAAGTGTCCCATGATAAATTGGTCCAAGTACCACCCCACTTTGGCCCGGGTATCGCGTGAGTTTGAAGGAGAATTGAAATCAACCGACTGCAAGGAACAAGCAATGAACTCCTTGTACAAATCCTTGAAGTTATTTGAGAATGAGCATTGATTTTGTTATCGTTTAGGCACATGTCCCCATTGTTGATGCGTTCCTTTCACTTTCTTGTTTATATTGCTGGTTTCTATTGTGAGTTTTTAGTTGATGGGTTTTGATCATTTTGTTGAAAATTTTATTCCTGGTTGTTTGATTTGTCTGTTTGTTTCCTTTCTTTGTTATCTATGAATTCAAATGTTATATAGATCTCTTCCATTCATATATAGCAAGTTTAATTATCATTTAATGCATATTCGTATGTTTAAGGTGTGCCTTTGACTGTCTACATGTGGAATATCGTTCTTCTGAAAGAGACAATATAATTCATGGTTACATAGAAATATAATATACACTTACTTCTTAGTAGCAGTTGCTGCTCCAGCTTCATCGCCTTCTTCCTCGCTATCGGTCACCAAAAAGGCGTCAGAATTGGCTGGCACGTCTGAATCCAAAGGTTGCCATTTCTTGTTGGCGGCAGCAACTTCGGAAACTTTTGCTCCGGGTGTATCCGATTGCGCAGGGGGTTTAGGTCTTGTGGGCAAGCTAGGTGCTTCTCCATCGTTATTGGACAAATTGATTCTGTCGTGGAAATCGTTAGCAATGATTTGCGGATCTTCGTCAAAACGAGCAGACCTTCTCTTACCATCATTGTTAAAAGAAGACCCACCCAATGCCTCAAACAATTTGGGATCTTCAGATTGCCGGTTGCCCGTCGATCCAGTGCCATCGAATTTCTTGGCCAACCCACTGACCCATCCATTAATGGTGGTTCTGGCCTCCTCTAAACCTTGAGTGAACGTTTCCTTGATCTGCTCAAGTTCGTCTGGCGAATCATCGAAATCCTGCTGCGATGGTCTCCGTTGGCTTTGGCCCTTGCGCTGTTGCTTTTTGCGTCTTTCGTGCCGTCTTTTCCTTTCGTCCTCCAACTCAAATTCCTTTTGTAATTTCCTCGCCAAAAGTTCGTCATCAGTCAATTCTCGCTTGCTGGGTTTGACTACGGGCTCGGCACGGGGAGCGGGGATTTCTGGCTTGAATGAAGGATCAGAAATATACAAGAGAGCATTGAATGCCGAGTCCGGCTCCCCCTGCGACGCAATCAATACTGCGGTGATGATCTTGTCTTCAATGTCGGGGAAAGCATCCTTGAGATCTTTGGTTATCTGTTCAATGGGGTCAACAGGTCTGGCTGGTTGTGGCGGAGGAGCATCCTCGATGTCTTGGTTGGTTTTCTCCGGCTTCGCCTTGTCGTCGTCGTCATTGATCGGCACCTCCTCAGTGTCCTCTTCATTGGCCACGGGCGACTTCACCTCGGGCGATTTTGCAGACTCATTGAGCGAGTCAATTGGCTCCGCCGAAACTACCTTCAATTCTTCCGTCTTTTTGCTCATGTCTTGCGCTGCCACCTGGTGTTGGATGAATACCACATGTACTTGCTGTCCAAGTGTCACCCCAGGTTTTTTGCCGTCACCCTGGTGACGAGAATTACACCGGGCGCCGTAAATTTCAGTATAGGTTGCCTCACATTAAAGACAAATTTTTCGTCTACTTCCAACGCCGGCTTGTTCCACTCTTCTTCAGATAGTAATTAATAATTTCTCCGACCAAAGATAGAGCTTTGTATGCGAGTGTCATATCGCTACAGAGTGTGGACAGCGGAGACAAATTGAAAGGAATTTATGATAATTGAATGTGTGTTTAAAACCAAAGTTTTAGACCAGTATCATGAATTGCACAGTCATTAACCACCGTCTTCGCCTTCGTCTTGTAGTCTACATGTAGGAGTAACCTATGATATATTGAAAACGTAGTCTATGATACAACTGATGGAACTCTTGTTCTAATGAGGTGGGACCACCCAAACTTAGCACCACTCAATGGATAACCGAGTCCGTGCGGGCAGCACCCAGCACGTAAAGCAGTCAACGCACCCAGGTTCATACTGGGACGCAATTTGAACTGGGTGCGGTTGGCTTGATGCAAATAAATAACTGGTGTAGAGCTTGGGGGAGGATTGGGGACAAATGATGATTGACTAAGACAACTCGGCTCTTCTCTTGTCCTTGGCTTGCTTCAACTCCCGTTGTCTTCTGATCAAATCCAAGTTCTCACACTCTTCCCACGAGTGCTTGTCATGCTTGCAATCTACCGATGAATTGGCCGACTGTCTTATAAGACATGTGTGATAAAGGGCAAAGTAGGCGGCACATCTGTCTCTCCATTTCAAGGGAACCTTGTACTTTTGCAAATCCTCTTCGGAAACTGCCAATGTTAGTAAACGCCTGTTATCTACTGCGGTTTGCACATCACATACGAAGTGGTGGGAATTCCGTGACCGTCATTATGTTCTTTGCTGGTGGTTGGCAAATTACCGTGGTGTCAACCCTCAATTTGTTTTGAGAAGGGCCAATAAAATTTGTCGCAAACAAATCACGGGCTACATACAGGAATATTAAATGCCTAGAATGCCTCATGTCCAGGAGGGCCTCCTGCAAAGAAAATCTACGTATTGGGCCAGAGAGAGTCCGATCTCGATGATGCGCCTAGCTATCAAGCTCGCATGTTCTTTTTTGGCGTAGTTTATTTGGTGGTGGCGGCGTAAGTAGTCATTTCATGCACCATTCCCAGTGTAACTCAACTGATGGGCCCCTTCCGAAAGCAATATAAACAACTTGTATTGGAAGTATAAATAAGTATAGATTAGGCAATCAGTAGTCAATCTCTATGCATTCAAATGTAGTATACAATGACGAACAAGCATGTGTTAGGTTTGTTCCACCCATCAAAACAACAGCAGCAGCTTTCAGACACCGGCTCCGGCAGTAGTGAAAGCAGCATACCCCTGTATCTGCTGAGACATTCCTATTACACAACTGGAAAGCCACCATTAGTGTGCTTGCTTGGTATGGGCATCAAGTCTTTCCTTCAATGCTATGTATTGGCATTTGTAGAATTCATCCTTGGTGGCACTGCAGAAGGAAGTTCCCTTGTCAAGACACTTGTAGTAGTTGATTAAGTGGGCAGCACACTTATCTCTATGGAAGAATGGGACATTTTGATCATCTAATTCCTGTTGAGATGCTGTACCTGTTAGTAGTTGTTCTACCAGCGAAACGACAAAATCCAAAATGATTATCTCGATTTCTAATGCCCGCCATGTTCAAGGGACTTCTGAGACTACATACGAATAGGAGGATACTCATATTTTTCACCTTGTGCCATGTTTGAACTATCGTTATCTCTATGGTAGTGGTGTAATTGTAACTGACTTAATTTTGGTTGAAAAAATGTCTTTGAGGTTGGTAGTGGCATGGAACCAAATCCTCCACTGAAATGATAACTGATGGAATTGTGGATAGTACACGGCAATTGAATGAATCATATTCTTATCTAAACTAACATAGATTTGGGCTATTATGGTAGCCTACCAATCTTGAGCATATTATGTGTTGGGCTCACTGTTTTCCTCCATGTCAGAGGAAAAACAACACAGTAGGGAAGTATGTATGGATGTATGGGTAAATAGATAAACATCGAGGCTAGAATATGGGAAGTCTAGAATGGAGGAGGCTTATGAAAGCAAGAAGAAAACAAGAAGATTTCCTCGTAATCGGTTCATTTCCCATTGGTTACTCGTTGTAGAATTGTTGCAAAATTGGCTATATAAATGAAAAAATTGGTTACAAACGTGATTCTTCAAAGTATGATGAGTAGACACTTTCCGCAAATTATTAAATCGTATAATCAAAGTAAAACTGACTGTCTAAATACCATCAGAAGGCAATTGATCCAATTAACACGATAATTATCCACATGAATTGGATGAGCTCCAGCTGGAGCAATACTGAATATCAGAAAACAGATCGAAAACAATGTCCAGACCGTACCAACTTACATGATACGTAACGAATTTATAGCCGCATTAAATGATAAAGCAGTAGAACCCTAGTCTTACACATATATAAAACTAAACATGTCTAACTAGACTTTGTTCAGCCTAAGATCAATTTTATCGACCCTGCCATTAAATTGCACAAAAGCACGTACTGAATGATGACCCCTGTACTTCTAGATTGTCAACGTAAGCGAGATACAAGTATTTGAAAATAAGATGCCTATCGAAGCATATCCCAATGCAAATGAGATCGAATCACATACATCTAGGCCTATGCATCATATTTTGTCACACGCGAGTGCTAATTTCTGAAACACAACTAGTTCTTGTTGTCTTCTCAATTGCCTCATCATTAGTAGATAAAATCTTAAGCACCGAAAAAGGGTTCAAAAGCCAACATCACATACCCCAAATACCATCACTGCATGCAACGTATGGCCATTTGGTATTAAACTTTAAAATGTAGAGCACCTTGTCTCAGCTTGCAAGCATCCTGCAATTTTCAAATACAAAAAGGTATCTTGAGCTAATGTTTTGGCAAAATAATACCTGAAAAATAGCTAGCTAATGCATTTCCAAGCCTCCATTCAAATGAAGTGTTCAGTAGTTACCCGTTCATTCCATACATGAAATTTGGTTCAAGTTGCATGCGTCATATACGTGACTCAGATATGCGAGCACTGAGAATACCATGTCGTATTCCGATGTTTTTAAAGTCAGAAATGTAGAACAGATTGAAAATAAGAATTTTTCAATTGAAACGTGCTCTAGATGTTTAGCTCCAGAATGCTCAAGGGGAATCTTTTCTTGTGAAAGATGTTGCAACAACTGACATCGCTATAGTATCAAAAAGACATGCGTAAGTCGAACGAAAGTACGAATCATCTTATGCATGATTTCATGCAAGGATGGGATTCTTTTCTTTTTTAGAATTTAGAGTGAATTTCAACCAAGCATCCCCATTTCTAAATGGGGAGGGAAAATTCTCGGGCACCAAGCCGTAATTTTAACTATGATCTAAAACTAGCCTCACCTTTGACGAGACAATACATAGCTAATGCATGCAATATCCACTTCCTGTCTGTGGTTTTTAACAATAAGCGCAGATTATACTAAGAAAAAGTGGACAATATGGGTAATGATTTCTTGGACTAAGCGGAACAACTAATATCCGGCTGTCGCAAAACTTTGATAGAAAAGTCAAAGCAAAAGAGCATTAATAATCGGA
This sequence comes from Scheffersomyces stambukii, assembly GCA_002245345.1. Lineage (NCBI taxonomy): Eukaryota > Fungi > Ascomycota > Pichiomycetes > Serinales > Debaryomycetaceae > Scheffersomyces > Scheffersomyces stambukii. The sequence continues at coordinate 150,574 of NBZC01000008.1, forward strand.
ATAAGGTATCAAGCATTGAGTCCTTCTTTAATATTTAGCTTACGTATATTTTTATTCATTGACAGCCTAGATTTACGAAGACCATGCTGCTCTATTGTAAGTTACATATTTTACTATCTCTCAATATTTTAAATCATACAATTTTTATTGAAATATTTTTTCATGCTTCTCCGAGATTTGTTCTATTCTTAGACTAACATTGTTCTAAAATGGCGCCTGAATAAACTGGGAACGACGTTTTGCGATTCAATCATGCGGGAAGTTGAACTACACAAAAGAGGACACGGTTTGTCGAAGCGTAGATTCACCCAACAAATCTTGACTTCGATTGACCGAGAAAATTAAATTCAAGAAATTGAAGGCAGAAGGTTAGATTTCAACCTATCCAGTACCAGAATAACGGAAGAATATGCTCTTGTACTTTGCCATCAAACTTGTTTTCTCGGGAATAAGAGAATAATCAACTATTGCATAATTTAGTATGATTGCAGAAGGTTTTCAAATGTTATTGTTGCATTCAATATTATCCACCCCTTCTGGAGAGGCAGAACTTCATATGCGTTTTACGCGCAGGTTGACCAAAATTCGACGTTGCAAGATCAAAATGAGAACTGGCTGAAGCAGGCAATACAATTGATTTTCTGTAAATCCTACAACTTGAGCAGAATATTTGGTTAGGAATAGACAGAATCTAAATGGACAATCTATTTTTTGCAAATCGTAAGATTACAAAATGTAGGATGGTGTCAATTTATCAGCAGGGTTCTTAAAAACCCTGTATTTTTTTTATTCTGCCCTAATCAGATACCTCCTATCTGTATTGGGCATTCACCACTCTACTAAGATTGACATTAAGATTTCTTACATTCAAACGAACAAAAATCTTCAACCATCACTAAAACTGGTGTTCAGATACCCGTATAATGTTGAGAGCATACCGGTTCCATTTAGTGTCGCTTGAGAAAGCAGTTATCTGAATCACTACTTAGCAAAAGAAGAGAAAATCTTCAACTCTTATGTTGTATTTGCAGATGAAATTGGAAGTTAAACTTTGAACAAAGTATTTATTGTGAACTTGTAATCAAATTGTCTCTACAAAAATTAACCTCATTACCTGCTAATGTCGCAAACCATTGCCGGTTAACCGCTAGCAAGCAAAAGGGCAAATATTTAAGACAGAGCAATCATCTAAAGCCTCTTCCATCTTGCATGAAGAAATCTAGTGCCAGTTGTGTGTGCCTATAATTGTTTCTAGCTCTGCAATATCCAGCTTCAAAACGTTTGGTTAGTTGGTGTGGCTAATCCTAGAATTTTGATAAATGTCAAAATCTTATATTAGTTTTAAACAACCAAATTTCGTTCTTGGCTATGTAAGCTTTAGATTCTTTATCTTCTTTAATTCAAATGTAAAACTTAAATCGATGGTTTTGAGGCAATAATATGCGTAGAAGCCAGTTGCTACAGCATATGGAAAAATCTGATTTGCAGAGAAAACATACGATTTATTTTTTTCTGGTTTCTTTGTCTCTTCTAACCCTTTAGTTTTGGTTTGAAAGTGCGACACAAAAAGAATAAATGTCAGAATCTATTATGATCTAAACGGGAATAACAGTCAAACTAATTCCCGTTCTCAGATAGGAAATGTAGGCCCGATATATAGACTATACTTTCGCTAGTTAATAACTTTTCTTCTCGAGAGACTATGGGAAGCGGAATCATTTCCCTAAAAGATATTTTCTGTACTGCAGCGAGCGACGAGGCCATTACCAATAATGATATTGTATGGTAGGAATTACGATTTTCCTCTCTGACTAAGAAATCATCATCCTCCAAATTGCAACTTCGCATTAGTGTTTTTTTGCCCGTAGTAAGTCGCCCACAAACAAACTCAAATAATCAATTATATTAATTATTTCAATAATATCCATTTAAACCTGCACGCGTTGTATCGATATGAATATTGCAATCTTCAGTATTCGCTAAGCAATCCAAAGAATATCGGGAATAAGAATCAAAGTGAACAAGAAAGAAAATGAGAAAAATAGCTTTGCTCAAAACATTTACAATAAAAACTTTCTTGGTTTCATACGGTCACTTTTCTAACTAATTCTTATTAAGATCTGCTAACACCTTAGATCGTTTGCGTTAGTGGAGGTCATGGAACATTTCCTTAGATTTTGGACGGAGGCGGTAACAACCAAGTATTTGGTATGTACAAGTGTGACAAAATCTCTTCAGAGCAAGATCAATGAAATAATATTCGAGTAGGTTTGCAGAATGCCAACCCTAAAACTTTAGCATAAAAAATATTCAGAAATACATCCCTATTTTTTTTTTTGGATACTAAATATCATCTGAATATTTCCAAGCCATAATTTTGTGGTTATTATTTCTAAGTGTTGATCTGGGATCTTCAAATAATACAAGGATCTTTATCTTCTAGAATTAGATGTTTGAGTGCTTGCAATCCAATAATGAGGGGAAAGAACTTCAAAAGACTATAATCGTTTAAAAAACAAGTATTGTGGCTAACCCTTGTAGAATAGATGACCCAATATAGATAGGTAATTGTGGTTATAACATTGCGCATAATCTTTTTGTTTGCAATTGTTCGTAACAACACAAGGATTGTCACAATTGTTGGCGACGCAAGACTTGTTCCAGTTTTTCCTGAAATCTCCGATTGGAATTAGTGTTACAGTGAACATAATAATGCACCTACAAATGCTTTATGAATATGCATCCCGTAAATGTACTAAGCGAACACTGAAGATGACTTGTGGTAAAAACATATTCTAGGTAATCTTTGATGGACAATAAAGCCAGTGATCGAAATTTTTCGATTCTGTCTGAAACAAAGATCTACCTCAAAAATCATACCCCAAACAAATATTATAGCTAATAATAGATTGATATATAACATGTGATGCATTAAGCATTGTATTGTCTTGAATCAAAATGATTCTGAGAAGAAAAGTGAAGCGCATATATACTAAGCTCATAATCACTAATATTATGAACACCATAAAACCAGTAGCACCTTTGTTTAGATTGTATAATCATTCAGTTCTTTTGTGGGTTGTTGCCACCATGCGGAGTTCCATATAGTTCTCCCGAATTTTCGGTATCCTAAAGGACAACTTGAGGTGTCTGTTCAGACCTAATCTGCTTCAAGTACTCTCCAAGATAGCCGTTAGTGACTTGTAGAAACAAACCACCCAAACATTTTTTTGTAAATTAAAAAAATAGTGAAGGCAAAGACTAGAGACGTTTCACGGTATGCCAATATGTCAGCGGCGGACTAAATATCCACGGCTAAAGGAGTGAGTATTAGATTGCGATAAAGCGCAATGTCAAGATAACAATTGTCGCTAGAATTATAGCACGCATAAAGCCGACAAGCAGTTGGGGGTGCTTACGAATTATTAGATGCAAGTTGTATTTCTCTCATAATCATTTGAAATCTCATCTCATAATATCAATGTAGAACAAAATGGTTAGGGGCAAAGCATCTACAGAGCTGTATAAAAAAAGATAGCACTAATAATTGGATGCAAGCGCTTGAGGTTGCTTTGCTTCATGCAATATTGAATATGTGAAGTGCTTATACTGTATAGAGAACTTAAGGAGCCAGTTAAATCCTTTAACCGACGTTTGATATCACTGCAATAACCACATCAATATTGTACTAGGGTAAATGGTCTGATTAATCTCCTTCAACATAATCAGGAATAAAGGTTTATTCATCAACAATAGCTAATTGTCAAAGTTAATGCTAGACCGCAAGACTTCATCAAATGAAGTGTTGTTGCCTAATGTGCAAAAGTTCCTTTAGAATGAATGTCTCTAACTGGCAATGAAGTTTCGTTGTGAGAATTTGAAACTTGGAATAAATTGATTAACAGACGCAAATGAGAATCGAAATAGAAATGCAAATCTTATTAGAATTTTCATTGCCAGACAGTTTTTCTCTAACTGTTAGCATTGTATTTAAAAGAACCACCAAAAGAAAACCGGCATTCTTGTTTTACCCTTTATTCCCATTAGCAGAATTACAATTTAGACAACTGCCACGATCAAGTTCAGGCTTGATTTACGTACGTCTTTGAATGCTAAGACCTGGTGATAACATTTAACTTGCTTGCGTGTGAAGATTTCGTAGAGAATCAATTCAAAGAATGTCTCAGGTATAAAATTCTTAGCATTGCTTCTTCCTTTGAATGGTTACATTCAAATGTTTGATGGACTTATCACTAGGTTCAGAATCCGAATTGCCCCATAAGACTTAAAGGCAGTGTTATTTTGCATTGAAGCACTTGAAGTTATTCGTCAATTTTGTAAATCATAATTCAAGCCAGTATGTATACCAATTGTTCAAAATCGGTTGTAAGAAAATGTTAGAAAAGTCACTAAATACCATTGAGAAGTTGCATTCTCTCTAGTTTCAAAAGAGCCCTATTGTCAACAGTCAAGATTTCGAACAAATGATGATGCTTACATGACAATATCTTAAAACCGAAAAATGTCTGTCTGATCGGTAAATTTATTTTGTATTAAAATAAATGCCAGGTATTTTTTTAAATAAAAATTGATTATTGCTGCATAAAAAATTTTGAAATATTTTTAAATTATTTTTTATAGAATATTTATTTTTTATACTTAGAAATGCATAGGATACAAGAATGCAAAAAAGTTTTTTTTCCAGAATTTATAGACACATTCGAACAGATTTTATAATTAAACGTTATGTTAAAAATTGAGCAAAAGCATTTTCGCTAATTTAGAATTTTAAATCTATCACCTTCATATCGAGAAAAAATATATATAAACCCTCGTTCCCTTCAATTTTCCTCTTGTACGGAAAGGACTTAAACTCATTTAGTTATTTCGTATTAAAATTTGAATTGATTTTTGTATTCACAGTTCCTTTCTATTTGTTATTATCAACCGTTACTCGAAGTTTCAAGCTAGTAAAATTGCAAATTGGTTTTGAAATAATATATTCATAATGTCGTCGACACATACATCAACGACCTCAATTAGGTTGCCATCAATAAGCGAATTAACTTCTCGCTCGCCATTGGCAGAGAATACTTCTTTACAAATTTCTCCAAGATCAAGATCTGAGTCAAGAGTGTTACCATCTATAGGATCCAGTGGTGGATCTTTCAAATATAGTTTACAACCAACAACGCCATCAAATTATGTCTTGGGTAACAATAATTCGAATAAACCTGGAAATTTACAAAAGTTACCATCACCTACTTTACCTCAAAATGATAAAGTTCAGCAACCACAACCACTACTTCAACTTACTTCAAACCAACAACAAGTCCAACAAGGATCACACCAGCTTCCAACCCCCCCTCAGCCGCACACACAACAACACATACCTCCTCCACCACAAGCATTAAACTCAATGTCAGTTACATCAAGCCCAACAACTCATTATCAATATTATCATTATCAACATTCTCCAATAATGCACCCCCAAGGACCAACTTCTGCTACCGGGCAACAGCATTACATTCCAGCATCAACTTATTCTCAGCCATTGTACTATCCAGGACCTCCACCACCTGGAACCCATACAGTTGCACCTGCACAATACGCAATACCAGAGGTTGTGAACAAGCCAGTAAATAAATGCCACAGATGTGGGACAACTGAAACTCCAGAATGGCGCCGAGGACCAAAAGGAGTTAGAACTCTCTGCAATGCATGTGGATTATTTCATGCAAAGTTGGTTAAAAGAAAAGGTGCTGCATTGGCCGCCGAAGAAGTTTTGAATAATAAAGTTTGCAAGGGTAAGAATGGAAGAAGAATAAGCGTTAAGAAGCATCTTTTGAATGAAAGCTTGAAAAACACTTCGAATATAAACCGTCCTGATCAAGGTTATGTTCCTGCAGGCATAATACAACTGTCAGGTCCACCGCCGCCACCACCATCAATGCAGCAAATAGCGCCTCCTCCAAATTCAATTCTTTTAGGTCCGACTGGACACCCAGCAATGCCATTGCCGCCCCCAGTTACTAGTCATTTAGCAAACCCACCACCGCCATATGGAGGTATGCCTTATTCTGCATCATTGCCAATGCCTTTGATTCGTCATTAATTATTTATTTTATTACATATAAATTTCCTTTCATGATACTCTTATTGGTACATAATGTGCCAATGCAGCCAATATTTCTCGTAACTAATTTTTAAAGAGTTACTTTAAAATTAATGTGAATGTACAGAAACTAATGATTGCCTGGTTGAGAACCTGAAAATCCCAATTTGAAATTGAGCAAACGTAGACACTGAATTAATCGTAGTGAATCTAGCTAACCTGTTTTCAATAACACGCTTTTGAGTGCATTACGCGGTCAGTATTGACATAACAACTAACTCAAAGTTTGCTTTGTCAAGCGAGATAATTGAAAATGATGGAATTATGGCCGATCACGAAACTCTGGATCCCTGCGTTTGACCTTTAAAAATAGACGAAACACAATAAAATGTACAGCACATCAAGATTGGAGTATGCTGATGATAGCACAAAGATTGATCCCAACGATGCAACTACCAGAAAATGAACATGACTGTTAGACGAGGAGATTTTTCTGTCTGCAGGCGGAGATATAACATTGAGACTAAGTCCGTCCAAGCCCAAATATTTTTTGGGGAAATTTATTTTCGTCTAGAATAGAAAAATATCATTCTGCAGACGAATAACTTTACAATTTTGGTCATTAATATTCTCTGAAGAGGATACTAGAGCAGTTGATCAATATTTTGTATTCCTAAATTTAATAACTGGAAGGTTTGCTTTATTGGTTCCCTTTTCTAAGGGTTTGTCACGACCTTTGGCTAGATTTTAATTTACATGTACATAGTTTTGCCAAGCCTGAAATTCAACTCCTGCATTAGAATTAATTAATTTAATGCATGTAAAATTTATTGGGAACAGACTTCATCCAAACATCTGACATAGAAGATTATACAATAATGTCAGCTCAGCAATAAATGAATGGATATGTGAAACGTTGTGCAGCTAAGAAAGCCACAAAGTGTACATATGTATTAGATTGTAAACTTAATGCTGCTGGAAATTGAAAGGCCCTAGCCAATCGATAATTGGTGTTCCAATTGATAAGCAGGAAACGAATGAGAATTTAAGTACGAGGCGACTGAAACATCTTAAAAATTTGCAAAGAAAAGAAACCGAAGATCAGGAACACTATAAATTCAATGCAATAAAATGGATCTCTATGAGTTTGCATGTTGATGTACGATTACAGTGAAAAAGCATTGGACTGAGAATAAACATTAGTACATGTAGTGATGGGGTCTATAAATAATGAGATAATGGGCCAGGTATTATTTGAATAAATCAAAATCATGGTGTCCAACTAAACAATTACATCAAAGGAGATAAAATAAATATGACATTCCAAAATCCTAACACCAAGTTGTAACCCGGACTGGAATAGAAGAAGTCTGTGACGATAAATTCACGAAGTAGAAATCATAGAAACATTTACAAGCTATTGTTACAAGCGATTTTCGGATTTGCGGTATTGTTTTGTACCGCGATGGTTCCCGAATCCTATTTTAGTTTCTATGCATAAAAATAGTAAAATTGGAACTAACTTCTAAGCTCTAGGCAAAAATAAAATATTATTTAAGCAATGCACAAGCATATTTCTTAACTAATCCGAATTAGGAAGGTTGAAAGATGTTACATGTTTATGCACCTAAAGTCCATGCACTAAGAATATATTTTTTAGCTTGTTGTCATCTTTTTGTATTTGATCTCTTTCAATGAATATTTTTAAAGCATTAAGCTATCTCAATTCCAGACAAATTTTAACTTTGAGCACTCCCCTTACTACCATCCGAAAGGATCAACTTCCAAAATAAACTACATATAATACTCCTTCTTTCAAGCCCCTTTCATTTCGATTGTCGATTTTAGGTTTTGTCTGATGACTTTCTTCTGATTGCTTAATTGTTTCTTTAGTAGACTATGTAAGTAGCCTAGAATCTTTTTAATCTGATTTCAATTCATTTTGAAGTTCATTTTTTCGTTTGTAAGTTTCTTGAGTATCTTAGTGCAGCAACAGGAACCTTTGCATATCCAACTGATGACATAATAGAATAGGATATCCAAAATCAATATACCTTTCCCCATTTCACAAAGAAAACCTCTTTCTGCACTGATAATTACTATGGTCGTTCCAAGCGTCAACTATAATGCGCATTATTTGTAACAACATGGGCTGTTTGTATTAAGCACTCACCCTTGATTGTATTTGTGATTCTCATTTTAAATGCAGTGTCGTAGTGACTTGATGTACTTTGACAAAATCTAAATCACACTAATAAATTGATCAAGTTAATGAATGAATTACTTACTAATACACTTCGAGGATGACAAATATATGGAACTTCTGTTGCAATGACTTAGTAAACTTAAGTTGTAATTAAATTAAGCTTTGTGAAAGATCTTTCGGGAAGACATGTGCAGATTTGTTGGGGATATAACACTCTCGAAGAATTTGTAGCAGTTTCTCCACATGAATGTTTAAAAACTTACTTTCCTGAGCCTGTGAAGTTATTATCCTTGTGGATATGCAACGCTTGCCATGAGGTCGCAAGGTGCATGAATCCCCATTATTTGACAGTATTGAAACACAAAAAAAAAGAATTCAAAATAATACAGTCAGAAAAATAGATAATCCAATTAGGTTAATTGGATTGGAACCTTTGAATGATAGGGAGTCTGTATCTGACAACATACGTTCAAAAAGCTAAGTAAACCCTGAATTAATTACATCAGCCGTTCTAAAGGCTGAAGTTGTTATGAATGGGGCTAGTATCATTTTAACAATCTGGAACGCAAAGTTCAAGCTTGTACACATATGAGGCTCCCGTACTTGAGCGTGAAAGGCATGGGGCGCATGATCAGGAGCCCGTCTATCATGTATGGAAACGTGTTGTTAAGATCCAAATAGGAAGCTCGAGAATGAATTGTACAATACCGAGATTGAACATCAAGTATTTTGATGTCTCTCATCAATATTATTTCGATTCCAGGTAGACGGGGTCTTGTGTGGGTTGAGGCAAAAGAGGAGATCTTGCAATTCCTGTCCATTCATCTATATGCAACCTGCATTTTATACATGTTCCCCAAAGCCCAATCCTAAACGAGATTTCCGAATGTTGGGTGGGATTGATAAGTGACTAAGATCATGTCCCACTATGGTTCTCGTTTCACTGATTCAGGTGGCGCAAAATGGAAGCGTGACTTATCAGACGAACTATGCACTTCAAGATTAATCTTCCAACACTTACTTTAATCGGAATGTTACACAAACTAGTCCTCTATAGCTATTTTTTTGTCAAGAATTGTGAGCTTATTACTATATCTCCGTTCACATCTTGATCTCATTTTAGTTAATATCATTAACTTAATACATGATATCCGCAGGTTATACATATGACAAACGTGGATTAAAATTGTAGCTTTCACTTGATTAAAGATTTAACAATGAGATGGACAAAAATAATTGTGGTCCCTGTACATGGACCAAGTAACAATCTTTTTGGTCAAAATAGTTACCGACCATTGACCAGCATTTACAAAATAACTGTGGTCCTTAGCAAAGATTTCTGGAATTAAAATACTTACACGACAGTTGCACTTGGCGAAAGGAAGAAAATAACAGTGATTTATCTTACAGAGAGGTGAATATATCGTTTCATTTCAGAGCAAACAATATCAGATTTTTTTAAGGCTTTCATCTGCACCCTAGCCGTATCCAACTTGATTTTGCTTGCTAAAGCATGCAAGAATCATTCATTAAATATTCGGCACCTAATGATATGTGAAATTCAACCATCAAAGATAAAAGTTAGAATAAAGTACATGCATTGGGAAATACATGTCTTGCTCATTGGGCATGCCTGGAGGTGAATGCGACGGTTTTCGTGTTTTTAATGCGTTATTCCACCTTGAAACTTTACGGATTGTGACATTCTCAATATATGGAAGCTGCGAAATGGAATATTTTCCTCGGGAGGATACCGAACGCAAAATAATCAACCAAAGTCAATAATATTCTTCCGTAATGACGGGGCTAAGATTCGAGCCATATAAAATAATTGAATGTATAGAAACAACTCAATAATAGGAAAAAATAAGCTAAGGTATAGAAATGAAACAAAAAAAAAGTGTCTGATTTTGAAATAATTATGAATTAGTACCAAATAGGAAAGAGCAATTTGAAGTTGTAACAATGAAAATTGGGTTACACAAGATATAGGTGCCCTCGGCTAATAGTTCCAGTTGAAGAAGAGGAAAATATTACTGACTTACATTTACGCCTGGTGACAATATCACCGATATGAAAATATTGGGTTATGTTCATGTAGATCATATTATATCATGCAGACGGAGGACTGATTCGACCGATTGTAAGACATCGTCAAAAGTACCAACGGTTGGCTTGGCAACTATACGATCGCGGTCTTTGTCTTGGTACACACCCGTTCGCAATAGGATGGATTCCCAACCGTGATCGTTTGCACCTTTAATATCGGAGGCAGGATTGTCCCCCACCATGTATATTTTCTTAAATGGTGAATTCTGTGGGGCCTCACCCAATTTGGGTAAAACCTGAGGGGCATTGAAGTCATGAGATGTAAGCCTGGTTCTCCAGTCTATGAGCACATGATGGGCAAAGTCATATTGAACCTTGAAAGGTTTGCCCATGATGATCGAATGTAAGTTTTCCGACGGTTTAAGTTGGTTGGTTGTCCGGTACAACTGTTCCGTGATTATTCGGAACGCCCCTTGTCCAAAACGAGCCAACGGGTAATCGTTGGCATAGAGGTAGTCATTGTTACTGAAAATAATAGGGACTGCCGGGTCCTCGCGGTTTTTGATCCTGTCAAAGTTTCTTTTGGTGCCAATTACTCCATGGTTGGAGTTTAAAAGATCTTGCACAATCTGGACATCGGTGGACAAGTCACGGGGGTCGTTGAAAACGAGGATGGCCTGGATGGGGTCCGATAAATCAATGTCAGCGGCATAGCGTGCGTACTCCTGCTTGGTGTATTTGTTGTGGGGGGATGCCGAAGGGGTGGCTTTGACTATATCGATGGGCAACACCACGTCCTCAAACCCGTATTCCTTGGCCACCACCCGAGCATTGTCGCCATCTCCACCAATCACCAAGACCCGGTCGTAGGCGTGTCTCTGTGCAAACGATTTCATGGGAGTGTGACTCTGGACAACCTGTAAGGGGGAGATGGGTACCCCCACAATGTGGGAAATCTCGTCTGCTTTGGTCAGTTCGAGTACCCCACCGCCATTGGTCAACAATATGAAGGGAATATGGTAGTTGTCTAACAAATGGAGGGCGGCTTTTGCCCTGGGGATGGCCTTCTTGCCTCGAATCAACACCCCGTCGATGTCAAACACAAATCCAATGTTGTGGGCCTTCAGGTGAGTGGTGGATGTGGAGTGGATCCACCGGACCGGCCCCGAGCCCGCACCAAAGGTTTTGGACGTGAGTTCGACTCCCGAGCCAAGTCTTACTCTTAATGCTGATAACATCACTGTGGAATAGCTAAAGCAGGCGGCTGTTACTAGTAGGTGAATGGGGTCAATGTAAATTGGGCGAATTCAACGTGCTGTTTTGGAAATGATTGTTGTCAAATGTCGCCATTGACACCACGGGTGCTTTTTCCGGGCTGCGCTTATCAGTACAATAATGACACAAACCTGACGACGTTCTTGTCTATGACCCCACACTACAGGCCACCCGTCAAGCACCAGTCTCTGCCTCGAGCAACCTGGAGCCCACAGAGCTTGGGTTCCAACCACCAGCTCACCGACCCCGCAAGCACGATACCAAGGCCGTCGCTGACACTGACGCTGCCCATGCAGAACTCGCGGTCACGTGCATCGACATCCTCGGCCACGGACACAAAGGTGTTGACGTACAGCAACCCCCCGAGCAACCCCTCGTAGAAAACCAACACGAGCAACAACCATATGTTGGTGAAGGGGACGTCGTACATCGACTGGCACAACAACACCACCACGTTGACAAACTGTAGTCCCGACATGAGCGACAACCGTCGCGTGCGGAAGCCAAACGACACCGATGACCGTGACACAAACACCCCGAACTGGTACAAGAATCCATAGACAACGTAGATGTCTCTGTAGCTGGCGAAAAGCCAGTGGGGGAGCAGGCGCAAGGGAAAGAGCAAGGTGGGCGAAATTCCCTGGTTGATGACGTATTCGCAAAAGTATACCGTAGTGAGCGGGAGCATGTAGGGCACTACGAGGGGTTTGATCCTGTACATGGTGCGAGCAATGTGGGTAGACAAATGGGTCAAGTCCGCGGTCGTTTCCGGCAGGGGAAGGCTGTCGCGGACAGATATCGTGTCTGGGTCCGTGTCGGGGTCAGGGTCGAGGTCTGAGCCAGAACCCAACTGAAGATACTCACTCGTGACGTCACGGGTGGGTAAGAGCCTGTAGTAGACGTAGATAAACCCGGCGGGGGCAGCGGCGAAGATCAACAACACGATCCACACGGGAATGCGGAAAACGTTGGTCAACAACATGAATAGAAAGCTGCCCAATAACCCCGCGCCGCCGGTTCCGCTCGAGAACCCGCCAATGGCGTGGTCGTGGCGGTAGTAGTGGGTCAACTGCAAGAACGACACCTCGCCTATGCCTGACGAAAGAGACGCGAGCACAATTCCCGCCACCTTGACGACGATGGCTTCGCCAGGACTCACCGACAAAAGCAACATTCCCAGAGAGGACAAGCCAACTACAGTCCAGATGCGGACATGGTAGGCGAACCTGTGGACAAAGAAAGGCGCTGCGAGTTTAAAGGCAAAGGAGGGAACCACGTCAGCCAAGAGAACCACCGCCTTGGGGGTGGCGGCGCCTACTAGGTCGATGGCGGCGGACAAGATGATTACATACAAGATGTTGTTGAGAAGACCAAACACAAAGAAACAGACAAACACGCGCCTGGCGTGGACAACGTCAAGCATGGCAGCAGCACAAGGAGAGACGAGAACGTGGAAGCTGATAAGAAACTGTTACGTTACGTGGAGAGAGTCACATCTATACACACACGTGACACTACCAACTGCTGTACTTGGCTTTGTATACGGGAAGCGCAACATATTACGTCTACCTACACAAAGTCAACGCCGTCCCTGGTACCGTGCATGTACTAGGTCCACTTGCACGATACCAAGGCACCTGACCGAGCACACGTGCAACACAATGGTTTTTTGGTTGACGTCCAATGGTCACATGATTTCAGGCACATGGGACCCTTCTCCGTCAACCGTGCCCGCCGGAACCCCTCCACCCCACGTCACGACCTCCGGCGAACAGACAACACGGCCAGACCTGCATGGCCGCCATGTCGTGCAGCGCGACAGCCCAAAGCCCCCGCACAAAGACGCCTTTGTCTCGAACCGGGCTCCGACCCTCGTGACTCACGCCAAACCCGGCCGCAAATTTTTTTTGGATGCGGGAAAAATGTACAAATACCCCGACCACCACTCCGGCCAACATCCAAAGGGTATCAGACAGACATTTCCCATCGTTGGTCACAGACAGACACTTCGCCATGAGCCAGACACCTGTCCCTGACGAATACGACGACACCAGAATCTTGGGTTACGACCCATTGATCCCCCCTGCGTTGTTGCAGCACGAGATTAAGGCATCGGCCAAGTCTTTAGAGGTGGTCATCCGGGGCCGGTACGAGTCGGCCCAGATCCTCAAGGGCGCCGACGACCGGTGCCTTGTCATCGTGGGGCCCTGCTCCATCCACGACACCGACGCCGCCTTGGACTACGCCAGACGGTTGAAGAAGTTGTCGCAGGAATTGAAGGATGACTTGTGCATCATCATGCGGGCATACTTGGAGAAGCCCCGGACCACCGTGGGGTGGAAGGGATTGATCAACGACCCTGACGTCGACAACTCCTTCGACATCAACCGGGGGTTGCGCATCTCCCGGCAATTGTACGCCGACTTGACGGGGGTCACGGAGTTGCCCATCGGGTCGGAGATGTTGGACACCATTTCCCCACAGTACTTTTCCGACTTTTTGAGTTTCGGGGCCATTGGTGCCAGAACCACCGAGTCGCAGTTGCACCGGGAGTTGGCCTCGGGGTTGTCGTTCCCCATTGGTTTCAAGAACGGTACCGACGGTGGATTGACAGTGGCGTTGGACGCCGTGCAGGCATCGTCCAAGGGCCATCACTTCATGGGGGTCACCAAGAACGGTATGGCCGCCATCACCACCACCAAGGGTAACGACAACGGGTTCATCATCTTGAGAGGGGGCAAGAAGATCACCAACTACGACCGCGAGTCTGTCCAGGCCGCCAAGGAAGCCATTGCCGCCTCCTCCGACCCCTCCATCAAGTTAATGATTGACTGTTCGCACGACAACTCGAGAAAGGACTACACCAACCAGCCCAAGGTGTTGGACTCGGTGGCTGACCAGATCTCCAACGGTGAAGACGCCATCATCGGGGTGATGATCGAGTCCCACATCAACGGTGGCAAGCAGTCGATGCCCGCCGCTGGCGCTGACAAGAAGTCGTTGAAGTACGGGGTGTCCATCACCGACGGGTGCGTGTCGTGGGAGACCACGGTGGAGATGTTGACCAAATTGAGTGAGGCTGTAAAGGCAAGAAGAGCCTTGAAGAAGCAAAAGGTTTAGGGTTAGCTCTGACGTCATGTTTGGGCCCAGAAAAGTTGTATATGCCATCTTATATATAGTGTCTCCATAATGGCACCTCTATTTATCGATCCACGCGTCTGTAAGAAGGCCCCGGATATGTTCCTGTTCCCGGTCCGGCCCCGCGACAGTGATGGCGGCGAGGAACGGCGCGAGCCCGGGGTTGCTTGTGCCGTACCCGTGGTGCCGTTTGTAGGGATTTCGCTGTTGCTTTTTGGTGGCAAGCGGTGCGTGCATCCCGTACCAGTCACGGCTGAAGTGCTTGACCGCATGCTCGTACTCGCTGGCGTGCAACTCATCAAAATACTTGCGATGGCTGTCTTCGTCAAGGTGGCGTGGCTGGGGCAGATTGCCTATGTAGGACACTCTGTCGACGGGGAACCGCAACGCCTGGGCAAAATGGTGCTGGACAAACCGTTCCCGCTTGAACTCAAACCCCACCACCGACACATAGCGTGGATATCTGCCAAAAAGCTCGTAGAACCGGCACAACAGAAAGATGGCGTTTTCAAATGAATCACGAGCAAACGTCTCGGTGCCGATGCGGGCTAACCGGTCGTCGCTGCCGCAGAGTTGCTTGGCAAGGAGATAGTAGGACAATGCCTCGGAAATGGGGCCTGCATCTTCTTTGGTTTCTCCCCCGGAAATGACCAAGTACGCGTTTGGGTCCTTGCTGAGCAAGTCTAGACTGGTGCTAATGTGTTCTTTGAATGCTAGGTGGTCATTTCCCTCGATTTGGAAACTGGCAAGGTGCCATTCGTGACGGCTGTCTCCGTGGGATGAACCTTGTTTCCAGATGGAATGGCATGGGAGGATTATGAGGTGGTCAATAGACATTTTGACGATAGCAACACGGCGTTTGAAGCTAGAGTTGTGACTAGAAGTGGTAATCACGTGTTGGAAGATCTAATCAATGCTTTACGGCAGTGACCATTGAGGTAGTAATGGATGTGATGATAATGGCTATTTACGAAGGATGTTTATTATGGGTACTTTTGATGATTACCCGAGGATTTGATAGATGTTTATATGTGATATGTATGGTTGGTTTACGATCAGTGTTGACGGACGACGGTCTCCTGAATGGCCTCTAGATTTAGGACTATGCGGGTACTGGGCTCCGTCACTGTTGTTGATAATGATGTGGTGATGACGTAATGGAATCACCTAGATAATGTAAGCCCAGTGTAACTGCTGATGTAAGAAATACAAACTACCCACCAACCATCAACTACTCAACAATTGTGCGTACGGCCAACAAATGCCTCAACGTTTGCGCGTCTCCCTGATTGCGCGTCTCCCCAACTGTAGGTATCAACGATTGCACGCATAACCAAAACGAGAAACGACTAAAGCGCAACAGGAACATCCAAACCGCAACCAATGCTCACCCAACATCGACACCCCCTCACGTAGTCCCAATGACATCATCCCAAGGTGTGTAAATGCAAGTAGTGATAGCATTGCACCAACGCTCGCCAATGGCAGTAGGCCGCAACCACCACCATCACGTGAAAGATTTGGTGCGAATGGCCAAACACATCAAACCGGCCGGGCTTGGGATCATGCAAGAGCGAGTGCGCATCCTCATCAACGTGGGTGAGCCGTTCAGGAAACCGGGCTGCATACAACACGGCACCAAGAATGTAGAAAAACCCCTCGAGCACCAACCACCCCACCCCCGCGCGGTCACGCGTCACCGCCATGCCAAACATCCTCCACCCATTGGCAATGGGTAATACCCCGGAAAGACCAAAGAGGATAAACATGGTGGAACGGAATGGCCGGTACGCGTTGGACGAGAACTTGGGGTCGAGGGTCAACACCGTGCACACCGAGCCAAACATCAACGTCAACCCCACAAACCCAAACCGATACCATGGGTGGTCGTAGTAGGCAAACAACACAATCGACACCAACGAACAGGTGATCAAGATGACAATGCCAAAGTAGTCCAACTGGTTTCCAAACTTGGACACCCGATGGGAGTGCGACTTCATGCAGTGGAAGGTGGAAGACATGAACAAGCAAAAGGTGCAAGCCATTGCAAACTGCAAGAAGTTGACCTTTTCCCATACCCCCAAGTAGTTGTCATACATGGTCAACTGGTAGTTGACATAGTACAACACTGCCCAGAACACCATGCTCGAAGGGACCAAGTGGGAGTAGATGTTGACGGTCTCGTTGTGGAGATAGGTCAACGACCTGAGACATTCTGCATACGACAGGGTCTCTTTGACGTACCCAGATCTAATATAGTGGTTGTCCTTCTGCCATTCATCTAGCTCATGGTAGAAGTGCAACCTTTTCGCCAATGGGGTTGGTGCTGGCTTATCAGCATTCTTACCGGCCGTAGACGACCCCACCGACCGCAGACGGATCTCGGAGTCTGTGTCCGTGACTTCCATGGTCCTGGTTGAGAAAAACACCTTCAACTAAAATGGCTCGACATCAACAGATGCTCTAACAATTGTTGGGTCGCTCATGGCCCTGCGGGTATGCCTAAAACGGAAATGTTGCGGGCTCGCTTGGAGGGCCCCGATACCGTTTGGGAGTCCGAACCGAGGTGTGTGCCTGCCTAAATCGGAAGCAGTCACAAGCTAGGAGAAGGAGGGCCGGATGTTTTCACAAATATCCGAATATTGACACAACTTCTTGCCAATGTCTACTGAACTGGGGCTACTGGCCCTCTTAACCTTGTCAATCTTCTTTTTAAACACCTCTCCCGTGTAAAAGATCTTCCATTGCGACTGAGGCGCGCTCATGGACCCGCAGCAACGGTCAAAGTACCACTTGTTGACGGGGTTGTTCTTGCGAGACCTCCAGATGAGCTCGTGGGGATGCGACAGTAGAATGATTTTGAACACAATGTCGGCCAACCCCGGCAATCCCTGGTTTCTCTTGGCAATGGCAAACTTGTCTAAATAGGCGATCCGTTCTCCCTGGCTGTACTCCCATGTTATCAAGGCGGCACCGTCGTAGTCGCCAATGATGATCACGGAGGCAATGGTTTCATTGATTCGACGCAAGTAAGTGTCTACTTGTAGTGGCTTGCCAAAGGAGTCGTTCAAGAGTTGTACCAATTTGTCCTTGTCCACCAAGCCGTCATCAAACAAGTTGTTCATAGTTAATGACTTGCGGTAGTTGTCCTGGTCGTAGATGTCGACTGACACACCTCTCTTGATTATCGAGGTGGAAAGCTGCGGGGTTCTATCTCTCGAGCTTGGAAGCGATGACGAGATGATTGGCCTATCAGTGAGAACATTGTAGATCAACGGATTCAACTGGTCATTGCTGATGGACATAATCTCGGGCGTGGTTATGATTCCGGTGGTGTCATCATTTCCCGACCGTTCGTAGATGAATGTCAATATCTTGTTCATATTATTCAAGTTGTTGACATGAAGATCGCGGACTTGAGGTTCGATAAATCCAATGTACAACTCCGACACGATGTCGGAGTACTCTTGAGAAAGGTTAATAAACACATGGCTGGTCTGGTTGCGCTCAATGGAGGGAATCCCCCCCAAGGGGTCAATCATAACGATTTTCTCGATGGATAGCAAATCGGTAGTTCTCTTTTCAATCAAAGCTGATGTCAAACTGTACAACAAGCGGTCACACGCCACAAACTCATGTTGGCTGGTTTCGGTGTCAAAGGCGAGAGGTTGGATAATTGGAACGATTCCCTGGTAAAGCGGAATGAGAACCAGCACCAAAGTATCCAACGAAATGTTGTTTCCGTGCTGAGAAAAGAGTGATGCAAGCACGGTAGCTTTCAACTCTCCCTCGTCTTCGGGTTTCCCGAGGTAGTTGAGAATCTTGTTAGTTTGATCAACCATATACTGCTCGTTGTGCTTGTAGGAATCGGTAGACAAGTGGTCGAAATCCAACAATATTATGGGAGAGATGCCGAGGGTGATTAACCGCTTCAACGTCTCAGCAATTCCTTTCCACTGACCGAGAGATATAGTTGTAAATTTGAGTTTGAAGAGTGCTAATCTTAGAGGCACCTTCTTCACCCGCATCTCGTCGCTGTAGACGTTGATGAATGGATTCTGTCTGCCCAAATACCGGTTGACAAAGAGCTCCCGCTGGCTATCGCGCTTGCTAAGCATCACAGACTGTTCATCGTGGTAGCTCAGCTCTTTCGAAAAGGACAAGTCGCTGAAATCAAACTGGTTGTGGTACTTGTTCAAGTAGTTTCGGGCCTCTCGTTTGGTGGTGGTGGACCGAAGAATCGAGAGGATAAGATTACGTTTAGCGTCAGTGATGGCCCGGTGGGTGTCGATGTTGGACACAAATTGTCTGCTAAGGCTTTGTAGCTTGCTCATGATGACGATTGGTCGCTGGTGGGTTCGATGAGCTGATTCAAACAAATGCTGTAGAATTGTTGGTATGGAGATGACTAGGGAAATGGAATATAGCAATACGAGACGTGGTTGAATGGCTCGTATGCACAACAATGACTCAACGATGTCTGTTCCTGTGTGATTTGTAGAATGGTAAAACCAAGTACGGGCAAAGTGGTAATGGCCAATGTAGTGAAGAAAGGAGCAATTGCTGTGCAAGATCGACTCCTTGGTGTAATTGAAGCCAGAAGCAGTCTACCTGCTGATGGATGGCTGAATAGACGAGCAATGGATGTCGATCCTGACTGGATCACGAATTGGTTCTGGTAAGACGTAACTGGAAATGAGAGCGAGATGATTGGCCTTTTGTGGAGTAGATGGAATTGTCTGATCACAACCAAAGACGACGAATAGTGGATGGTATCTGGATGTAGTACAGCCGTATTCCAAGCAATGGATAAACCTATGGCTACGTTCTGTCTGTGGGCATCGCAGTATCCTTGTTGATGAGCAGCAGAGTGCACAGACTTGAATATACTGATGAGAGATGGTGATCCGACGAGTTGGCACAATTGATGAGCTGATTGCTGCCAAATGGATCCGCCTGCTACGAAACCTGTTGCAATGAGGCTGGTTGCTTGTGTAATTGCTTAAACGACGGTTGTCAACCAGGATTAGTCATAGTTGACTGTCAATCATCAACCGTGAGTCATCCCAGTATCATGCCGTGTCATCCTTTTACATTGGCACAGTATGGTTTCAAGCATGCCTATACATCTACAGATGCGATACCTACTTTGGCACCTCTTTCATCTACGTTACTTCTTCTCTTGTTTCTATAGAAGAGGCCTATTAGTAGTATCAACCGTTGCTATCGTTGCTTTGACACCTGAACCAGTACCGGATCTAGACCGTATCCAAGAACCATGTGACTGTTCACTTGCAGTACACTTCAATCGGGACAATTAGCAACTGCAAATGGCAGTGGGGTATGTACTGATCCCTTGCACTTGAAGTCACCACATTTCATCACATTCCATCACCACATTCCATCACCACATTTCATCTCCACATTCACCACATTTCAACTCCACATTTATTGTACAGGCACCATTACTAATACAATTCTACCCACGTCGGCTTCTCCGCCCCTGAAATCAACTCTAACATCCACAACTGTCCCCGCAGGGACCCCACTCACTCCTCGTCATTGGATAAATTGGCGTCCTCGTCTTCCTTTTCATTCTTGTCGTCAACTGTATCATGCAACTGTCGCAACTTGTTCATCACCGACAACATAAATGGCCGTATCTCGTTGATCTCGAGCAAGGACAACCCCGTCAACTCCATGTTGGACTCGTTCAACTCCCGCAACCCCTTGCGCGACTTGACCAAGCGGATCTCGCGCAAGTCTTGGATCACCGACCGCAACTGGTGCAGCGGGTCCTGCAAATCGTCGGGCGCCTTGGCAAGCAAGATCTTGGACACCTCAAGCCAGTTCCAGGGCATGTCACTGAACTGCATGGGCCGTTTCGTCTCCTCGTCGTACTTTTCCTGCAAATAAAGAAGATTGAGCCACTTGGGCGGAACTATGCTGCACTTGTCCTGTGATTTGAGAATAAGGGCCACCCACAACGGCACCCGTTCCCGGCGCATCGCTCGCAATGCCGGTATCTTTGTCTGCCGCCGTTAGTATGGTGTTGCAATGCTGATTCAGCTTGCAATACGTACTCCAATCAACTCCATCTTTTTCATGGAATATCGTGGGAGGATAGTCACGTGCTCGTTTTCGGCGAGAAACGCGATCTCAGCGGGAGTCAAGTTCCCCTGAAGCAGCTGCGGTAGCACCATTGATGACGTGGTGAGGTAGAACGCGGGTTGTGACGGTTAGTAACAATTTCACTGTCGCGAGATGCGTCGAATGTGGAGTCGCGTTCGCGCTACCATGCAGTGCGCTACCATGCTCCGGGCTACCACATGCAACTTGA
The DNA here is from genome assembly GCA_002245345.1 of Scheffersomyces stambukii. Classification (NCBI taxonomy): domain Eukaryota; kingdom Fungi; phylum Ascomycota; class Pichiomycetes; order Serinales; family Debaryomycetaceae; genus Scheffersomyces; species Scheffersomyces stambukii. The sequence continues at coordinate 171,697 of NBZC01000008.1, forward strand.
TTCGTCTTGTCTCTACAGTTCCATCTGCTGCCTTACTGTCAGATGTGCGTGCGTGAGGAGTGCAGGGGTTACTAATGTACATTAAGTTACATGCAAGACACAAAGTCCACAAATCATCTGCGCTTGCTCTTGAATGTCGACGTCCTTCCCGCTGTGTTTGCCCTTGCTTTCTTGGCTGGCTTGGGGCCGTCGTTGGTCTTAGCATATGGATCAAACAGCTTGCGCTTTTTCTTTTCTCTCTTGTCAGAGTCAACGAGAATCTTGTCTGCTTTCGAGTAGTCGATGTAATCGTTGCTGGCAACCGCTTCCTTTCGTTTCTGAGGTTGGTTGTGGCGCTTGCGCAAGGTATATAACTCGTTAGGATCAATGTCTCTGTCCTTGGAGAACAACACATCCTCCACCTTCTTTTCCTGCGCAGGGGCATTGGCTGGCGCATGCTTAACTACATCTGTATCCACTTCTCCTTCTTGAATGTCTTCCACTTCTTCATCTCCCAAGTCTACCTCGATACGCACGGTGGCATCCACTTGTCCGTGGACCTTGAGCAATGACTGGCGTGCAGACTCCAACCTTGTGGTCCATTCCTCCGTCAAGTTGTGTCTAGTCACCGACCCTGCCTCTCCATCATAGTCGTATGTGTATTGCACCGGCTCCAACATCTGTTTCCAGAACCCTGGGTTGAAGTCGAGCATGCTGTTATCAGAATACATTGGTTCACACTTACTCTGTAATTGGTCAAACCGCAGCTGCATGTCCTTAAGGGTGTGTTCGTCACCAACATCGACTTCTGCACGAGTCTCGCTGTTCCAGCTGTCCACCAATCCCCAGTCAGTCTCCTCGGTGTGACGCAAGGTGCTGTCGATCAAACGAGCAAGCTCTTTAGCATGCACTCGCACGTTCTCTGATACATAGTGCAGGGCCGAGAGCACTTTACGTTCGTCCACTGGTGCATCCAACGATGCCAACTCCACGAGCAATTGGTTGGGCATGATGTAGCGCACCGATTCGTCCTCCACCTTGGCCACCGCATCTCGCCACTGGTAGAGTTCAGCGACCACGGGCTTCTTGTGCACAGGCACATTGTACTGGAACATGATGGAACCGTAAGGCTCGCGAGGGTTGGATGCCATCACAGGACAGCTCACTTTGCTCGACTGAACTGACATGGGTCTGTACTTTGTGTATTCGAACCGGCGCTTGGCCACATCGCGCGAGTTGTGCAACACCTGCTGCATTCGGTCATCCTTCTCGAGCAACCTGTTCCGCAACTGATCGTAAATGTGAAGTAAAAAGTGGGTGTCGGAGCGGGCGTACGCAAGCATAGGCGGCGACAACGGTCTGGCCCTCCAGTCTGCTAGTTGGTACTTTTTCGACGTTTTGAAGTTGGCAAACGTTTCTAGCAAATAGGCCAACGAAAACTTGGGGAATCCCAACGCCTTGGAGGCGTGGTAAGTGTCAAAGAGCGACACCACGTAAAGGCCCAAGTCGCGCTGGAGCCAGATGACGTCCATGAACGCCCCGTGGAACACCTTGACGATATTGGGGTTGGCAAACACCGTGTTCAATTCCATGAGATCGTCCCGCAACGCCAAGGTGTCGACGATCCAGTCTTGGTTCCTGGTGGAGATCTGCATAAGACACACAATCCCGTAGTAGGAGCGGTAATCGTGGTGTTCCAAGTCCACAGCTATTTCGGTGGCTTCCGACAACGTCTTCACCATATCTTCGACCCCGGCCTCGGTGTCGACCCATATTGCCGATGTGGACGCCCAATCGCGGCTGGCTATTGGGTCTGATTCCACGAGAACCGCCTCAGGGTAGGGCTGGCGGTCAATCTCCACCTCGTAGGGGTGCGGGTAGTGTGGCGGATCCACTTCCTCTCCTTCATTATACTCGCTATTTTCGTTCACAAGCTTCACCGATTCCTCAAATGGTACCATCGCATGCGGTTTGGTGGAGATTCGGGGGCGGAAGGGGCCCGACTCCGTGTTGTCGACGGGGACACGAAACTTGGCCTGGGGCTTGGCTGTCACCTTGCTGTTTCCCGAGCCTTGCCCTCCAGCCAACCCGACGTGACCGGTGCCGTCGTCGAGATACTGCATGGGCTTGTCGCGGCCCTGCTTGTTCCTTGAGATCTCGTCAAAAGTGTCGTCTATCTTGTCAAAAAGACCGTCCAAAATCGCACCCACGGGGGCCCAAGCCAGTCCTTCGATGTTTTCCTTTCCAAACTCAACCGTGTGCTTATTGTCATTGCCCGTAGCCTCAATCATACGGTTGGCAATGTCCAAAAGTCGGGAGGCCGAAGAGTCGATCTCCTGCGACAATGTGGCATCAACGGACTTGTAAAAGTCGATATCGCGAGCCGCAAGGGCCGTCGCGGCTCGGATGGTCTGGAGCACCTTCGGAAGCACCTCCTTGAACCCGTTTTCCGCCATTTTTTGCCTGGTTTCCGTGGTTGGAGAAACAGCAGGAAACCACGAAAGACATTTGTGGGACATTTTTGTGACCGCAAACGCGACATTTTTCTATGGCCACGACATTTTCTCGATGCTCATCTCATTTTCAATTTCCAGTGGGTTGCCCTCACTATTGTTAAGCCAGACATCGGTGTTGCGGAAGATATTTGTGTTAGAAAGAGACATTTTTGTTGCCAGACGGTATTAGAGGGTCTTTCTGACAAAAGAAACGGAAAAACCACAGAAAAAGAGCGTTATCCGGCTTCAATACTCCACATAGGACCTCATTTGTCAGCTTTCCTCTAGCGACATTACACGGCTTCAAGCAGTCGTTATTCCTGTTCAGATCGTGTCTTCCTAGTATAGAGGAAACTTCGGATCCACCAATCAGCTTTGAGGCGCATTTAAAACTCCAGAAATCATCACTTCAGTCCATAAATTGATATCTAGAGTTGCAAAATGTTTACCTGCAACAGTTGTGCATTGACATTCCCCACCGCCGAAGACCAGCGCGCCCACATGAAGGGCGAGTGGCACCGCTATAACCTAAAGAGAAGAGTGGCTCAGTTGCCACCCATCAGCGAGGAGTTGTTCAACGAAAAGGTTGCCAGCTTGCAGGATGGCAGCGACGAGGCACGAGACCGCCAAGTGACAAAGAAAGAGCAGAGGCGGCGGGAAAGGGAGCAGTTGATCGAGAAAAAGCGCCAGATTTTGCTCCAGGCAAAGGCAGCAATGATGGCCCAAATCCAGAACGGAATGACCAAGCAAGAAGGTGCAGAATTGAAGGAAAGCAAAGAACAAGACGAAAATGAGCAGAAGGATGACAACAATGAACAAAAGACTCAAAACCAACAAGAAGACTCACAAATAGAACAAATCAATACCGAGTTACCGGAGAACAATGACGAATCGCAAGAACTCACCGACGAACAAGAACAGGAACGTATCTTGCAGCAGAAACTCGCTTCCAGAACCCCCATCTCGCCACAAACGTGTCTCTTCTGCCATCCCAAGCACAACCATGTGTTTTCCACTGTTGAAGAAAATGTATCTCACATGTTCAAGCAGCACGGATTGTACATACCAGAAAGAAACTATCTTCAAGACCTCGAAGGACTCATTGGCTACCTTGCTGAAAAGATCAGTTTTGGATTTTGCATAGCCTGTAATTACCAGGGGCGCAGCACGGAAGCAGCACGAGAACACATGCATCAGAAACGTCATATGAGAATACCTTATGAGGTTGAAGACGAAAAGTTGGAAATTTCCCAATTTTACGACTTTTCTTCAACCTACAACGATTATCCTGCAAACACCGACAACGCTGACAACGCTGGCAATGAAGACGAATGGGAAGATGTAAGTGACGACGAAGAAAACAACGGCAGCGACAACGATGACGACGACTTGGCGTCGTCAGAACAAGATGCAATCTACCAAGATGGACACGAATTGATTCTCCCCTCGGGAGTGGTGCTTGGGCATCGGTCCATGGCCAGGTACTACAGACAAAATCTTGCTCCCGAACAAGTACTCTCTGAGGGTCAAGGAACTGTCATTGCCGCTGAAACAAGACACATGTTGACTTTGCACGATCGTAAGGTGTTGGCAGAAACGAAGAGGGCATGGGGAAGGCAAAAGAAGAGGGAAGACGTCAATGACAGACGGTCTGCCAAGTTCATCAATAACCAACCTCATTTCAGAGATCCCTTGTTGCAATAGATAATCCCGCGATGGCAGGAGGTGTAACTTTTATTATACGTAAACCATAATTATACTCATAGAATAAATAAAACAAAGCCTGCCACAAGCAAATCGACCAAGACATTCATAAGCACCGCCCAACTTCCAAAGTAAAGCAACTTGGGGGAAAACACTGTCCATATAAACAAATGGAACCTCAAGTTGATGCATGATGAAAGTAAACTGACAGCCAGAATAACATAGAAGAAGAGGGTAGACATGGATTTGACCAACAATACCGACTTTTTCAAAAATGCAAAATTGATCAAGTCTCGATGCTCCAGAATCTCATCAAACACGATAGCGCTGGGCTCCAAGAGGATTTGGAGCGACGACATGGACCAAAATATGGGCCCAGCAAATGTCGATATGAAGGTTAGAACTCCCACGGGCACCACATCGTAGGAAGCTATTCCATTATAGGCGTTGGACAAGTCAACGGTAGCCAACGAGTTGGTGTTTCCAAAGCTGAAGAAGGTCAAGTTCTGGAGATTCAAAATGACCATTACCGTGGTAATGATATACTCATCAACATTGAAGCGGTTGTGATTAGTTATGGCTACCAATTTGGTAAATGCATATTTGATCAAGTTCAAAGCCAAGAACAAGGGGATATTTTCATGACGGGTTTGATGCAAAAGATAAAAGCTGATTAAATTGGTGATGTCTGTGATCATCCCATATTTGACGCCCCTCAATTTTCCAAGAAACACTCTGACAACAAGAATACCAGTTATTATTGTTGTGGCAAGCTTGGATATCTGAATGCTTACGTTCTGCAACTGGAACTTCAACTCATTATCACCTAAACTTTGTTGGGAGATGTGAATGTTGTAGTTCTCCAATACCCATAAAAACAACCAGTTGACCCATTTGGGTAATTGGTTTCCGTCAATGTAATATTGAAGGAGTTTGAACAGGAGTGACACGGACCCAGCCACAAATATAGCTATAAAAGCAAAAAGATTCCCTGCTTCTCGGACATCTGGAGGACCGCCATGTCTTTTCTTCGTGAAACGGAAACACGAAGTCACCCCGCCTTGAGCGTATACGGAAACTGTCACCATCAAGTAGGTTAAGCAAATTAACACCCAAAGCAAACTTGGATTATTGGACAAATAGGCGGCGGTATTGTTCTTGGAGCTGTGTTTTTGTCCACTATTGTTCCATGACCGTAATGCTCTTATTCCCATCATCATCAATGTAAAAAAGCCCAATTGTTTATATGAAGAAAATGCACCAAAGTAAAAGGCCCCGAGGTACAATGATACGACGGAAGTAAAAAAGTACCATATTTGGTGCTCTTCTTCGATCAAAGAAGAACCGTGGAAATGTATCGAGTACAAAACAACAATCAATTCGTAAAATAGCACCAATTTAAAGTCAATATTCGACAGGTACAAAAAGTAGGTGTTCAACACCAAAAACATGGCAATTGCAGCAATAACTGTAAGGCAAGTTCCGGCAAAGATGTCGTCGTAGCCATAATCTGTCGCCGCTGAAGTCAAATCCTCCTGAACTTGGGCCAAAAACTGTAAATAGTCGTAAAAAGGATTGATTCCTTTCCGCAACACGGTCCATCTTTCCCAAAGCTCGCCCGTTTCTCCGTGTTTGGCTTCATACAAGGCCATAACTTGGTTGCAGTTTTCCAAAAGGATGTCCAACTTCTGAGATTCTGACTTCCATAAATGGAGTAACCCTGGAATCATCATCCCCAAGGAATTCTTGGGAATGGGGAAGTTCAACAAACTGGCCAAAGTTGGCACCAAGTCGATCTGGTTTATCTTGTCAAAAAACTTGAAGCGGCTGTTTTCAGGTACTGGAACCACATACCGGGTGTTGAGCGAGTTGGCGAATCTTGGAGACACAAACGTCAACGCAGCCGAGGTCTCGCCCAAGGACGAGCCTCCATGGTTGCCTATTTCATTCATTCCATGATCGCCCATTAAAACAATGAGCACATTGTCCTTGCTGGTTAGCGAGTAGTTGTACAACCGGTGCAACACCGAGTCCATTTCTAACTGCTTGGGCTTCATGAACACGGAGTCGGGGCCTCCTTTGTGGCCAATATGGTCCAAGCCCAAGTAGTGCAAGATCAAGCCGTCCCATTCGTTGGTGGCAAGTTGGGAATCCAAGTGTCTGGTGACATTGAGGTCCACTTCAGTGAAATCGCTGACAAAGAACGAGTTAGTGCCTTCGTACTGAGCAAACAGAGTGGGGAACAACTTGATCCAGGTGTCGTCGCCAAAGAAATGAATGTTCTTGTTGCCCTTGGCAAGGAATTGCGCGATCCACGAATCCTGGCTGCCCAAGCCCTGGGACAGGTCCTTGTCGTCGGCCACGTTGAGGATGGCGTCCAAGAAGTTTGGCGTCCCCCCCGTGGTGATCCCCTTCAACCTCGGGAGGGTCACGGTGGGAGGATTGGAGAATGCAGTGAAGGGGATGGCATTGCCGTCGTTGATGAGGGAATGCAAAAAGGGAAAGTTGGAGCGAGAGTCTGCATAACAAAAGTCGGACCTCATTGCGTCCACCACCATGACAATGAAGCGGTCAAACTGGGGCCTGCCATTGTCGAGGTATGGAGACGAAGTAGCGAAGGTGTTGTGGCCAGGTAGCACCACTTTGGAAGGGAAAAACCCTCTAAAAAAGAGCAAGAGGCCGGCGATGTGCAAGGCCGCGAGTCCCAAGTGCACCAACCATCTCGCCGTTATTGATTTAAGCATGGTAGACGGCAATGGGGCGGGATTGGTACCGTCAATTGGTGGAGAGCGGTGGGCTTGGGGGTTGTATGGGTGTACGGATGTTCTGCGAAAAAAGGTGGAAAATGCACTATGCAGGAGGCGCGTGGCGTGCACCTGCACAGAGACCCAGGCCGCCAGTGCCAGCGGCCGCGGAGCAAGGACGGTAACGCGGGGCTGCTCATGCATAGAAGCTGGAGACATTGGGGAGCTGCAGGAGACGGGGTCACAGAACCTCCCTACCCCACTCTTGTTCTCAAGCCGCAGTGTCCCAACACGGCAGGAGGATATGCGCGGCGATATCAACATGCGCGCGCAGGCACGTGACTGATGTTCCGTGCCATCTCTTCAGGGCCTAGCGGGAAGAAGGGAAAGAAGCACCACAAAACACCGGCATGCATGATATGCGAGGTTTGACGACAGGAGCGATTGTTTGCAGATAGAACAAGCCAAACGACGAATTAGCGCCTGGTACCAACAAAGAGGCAATTTCCGCCTCGCCAACATCCCCCTCTGCCGTGCGCATTGACCATTGCCGCATCTGGCAACAACGCAACCGTGGGACAAAAGGCGTTATCATTGCCCAATGGGGCAAAAAAGTATGCGCGGTAATTCTTAGGCCCGCGATGAGGCAAAAACGCCGAACAGCGGCCACATCACTAATGCAGCAGTCAATTCCGTCAAAAATTGTGACATGTAGGGGACGACATCAGAGATCTTGTTATCACAGCGTCTCCCCTTGCTCGCAACCGCCCGCAACCACCAAACCTCACCACGTCATCACTGTAGCCCACACCGCAACCGTCAACAATCGCCAACGGTAGCGCCGGCCTACCCCGGCTTATGTGCACACCACCGTTCTGTGCGCCCTCGCTGGCGCCGCTTTGTGAATTGCTGCCATTGTGTGTGGGGTTGGTTTTACCCACTTTCGACTCCACCTGAATTAGCGCAACCGACCTCGCCACTGGCAACGGCGGTTTCCCCAGATTTCCCCGTTTCCCGCCGGCAAGTCCTGGCCCTCCCCACAACCTCGACACCGCCGCTACCACCACCACCATCATCACCTTGGCGCCTGACATCTCCCGCCACCATCAGTAGGGGCCTTGGAGGCTCCATCCCAAATCGGTAATAATTGCGAAAAATAAAAAAAAAATTACTTCTTATCTCTGGCGGAGATCAATAATGGCTAAAAAATATTTGGCACCAACCCGCTAAATTGGACACAACCACCGCCATTTCATATAAATATCATGGTAAATGCCATGGACTGTAGTCTCGTGTAGGCCCAGGCACTCCACCACCGACGGTTAGACACTGGGGTTTGTTTAGTCGGTTTTCTTGTGGTTATTTGTCCCTCTTTTTGCACCCATCCTCCAGTAGATGATATGACGTTGAAGTCCCACAAATCTTACGCCTCCGACATCCATCCTGTGACCTCGCAGGTGCGGGTGGACGACATGGGGGTGACGTCCATACTATCGCATCGCGACGTTGTCATCAATGTCGACCATGAGGTGGACGCCGACGAGGCGATGATCTTGGCCATGGGGTACAAGCAGGAGTTCAAGCGAGAGTTTTCGTTGTGGACCATCTTCTGTGTGTCCTTCTCGGTGCTTGGGTTGTTGCCGTCGATCGCCGCCTGCTTCGACTACCAGCAGTTGGTGATTGGGATCTCGCCAGTGCCGTGGATCGTCGCCAGTATCTTGGTGATATGTGTGACCTTGAGTTTGGCCGAAGTGACGTCGGCGTTCCCCGTGTCGTCGGGACCCCCCTACGCGGTGTCGCAGCTAGCCCCCGCCAAGGTGCGTGGGTACTTGACCTGGATCACCTGTTGGTGCAACTGGATGTGTCAGGTCACCGCCGCCCCCTCCGTCAACTACTCGGGAGCGTGCATGATGCTTGCGTTGGTGTCGTTTAACCACTCCAGCTACTCCCCCTCCAACGGCCACATCTACGCCGTCAGCACCGCCATCGAGTTGGTGCACAGTATCATCAGTTCCATGCCCACCAAGTGGTTGGCGCGCTTCAACTCCGCCGGTACCACCTTCAACATCATGTTCTTGGTGGTGGTGTTTGTCATGATCTTGGCCGGCAACAGGACTGATATCAACCCGGGCGACATCACCAAGTTCAACAACAACTCCGAAGCTTGGTCGCTTTACAACCAGACCACCTGGCCCAGCGGAATCTCGTTCTTGTTGTCGTTCATGGGGATCTTGTGGGCCATGTCCTCCATCTCCGTCAACTGCTCGCTTGCCGAGGAATGCACCAACGCCGCCGTGGCCGCCCCTCGTGCCATCGTGTTGACCAGTGTTTTGGGGGGTTTGGTGGGGCTCATCTTTATGCTCGCCATTGCCTACACCGTGGTTGACATCGACTTGGTTGCTGCCGACCCCCAGGGATTGGGCCAGCCGTTTGTGTCGTTCTTGACCCAGGTGATGAATAAAAAGATGGTCACCGCCGCCACCGCCCTCACCATCGTCACCTCCTTCTTCATGGGGTGCTCGTGTATGCTTGGTGCCTCCCGGTTCACCTGGGCCTACTCGCGGGACGGCATGTTCCCAGGGTCCACCATCTGGAAAAAGGTGTCCCCTGTGACCCAGACCCCCATCAATGCCGTGTGGATCAACTTTGTGTTGGGACAGCTCTTCCTTTTGTTGGTGTTTGCCGGCGATGTGGCCATTGGCGCCATCTTCTCGGTGGGTGCCATCTCGGGGTTCGTTTCGTTTATGATCCCCACCGCATTGCAGATCACCGTGGCCCGCAACTCGTTCAAGCCGGGCCCCTGGAACTTGGGCCGGTTTTCCACCCCAGTGGGGATTGTCACCGTCGCCTTCATCACGGTAATGGTGCCTATTCTTTGTTTCCCCTGGGTCACTGGTGAGGAGTTGAATGCTCAGCAGATGAACTGGACGGCGTTGGTGTTCTTTGGGCCCTTGTTGATTGTCACGGTGTGGTTTATTATTGACGCCAGAAAGTGGTACGTGGGTCCAAGAAGTAATATTGATGATGATGACTTGACATATGGGGACGAAGGTAATGTAATTGATGGTAGGGAGGAGAAGAACTACGTGGAAGTGACCAGTAATGAGAAGGACTAGGGTAATGTTTCTTTATTTATTTCTAATACATGGTTGGTTTATTTGAGAGCTAGATTCGTAAGGTTTGTAGAATGACTTGTGGAAAGACTATTTTGGAGGAGTTACTCACTATTCCGAACATCAAGTGATACTGATAAACGGATGTCAGGAAGCATTGAAGGAATTGAAGGTGGTCAGATGGAAATTTTATCTGATTGTTGTTCAAGTCTACAAAGGGAGTCTGGGGGTAAGGAGTTAAACTGTCAATTCCCGGTAAATACGTACTGAAGAAGAAGCATAGAGGTATTGGAAAGAGTAGAGTCTATAGCTACTGAGACAAATAATCTGACGTTCAGACAAAGAATGTTAGCTATTTGCTACGTTATAACATGTTCGAACAAGGTCGATGGGTGACAACAAGCCAATCTATCAAAATATACACCACTTAAGTAGGATGGCTACAAAATCGTCAGTTAATGCGGCTGCTAACGGTTCTGAAGCTTGTGATAATATTGTGTCAATGACCAATAATAATGAGTGCCATCTTTGCAGAAGGTAAAATGTATACAGAATCTATTTGTGTAAATATTGGCTGCAAATTTTCCCATATCGGTTGCAACTCAAGATCGCCTAAAGTGATGTTCTCTTATGCAGCCACAGAAGCGTAAACAGAACCCGGAACGTGGCCCATGCAGAGTCGCAGTTTTCTAGTAAGTTCTACACACTATAGAGGTATCACCAAGCACTTGGTGCACATGGAACGCTGCCTTTATTTATCAGTTCTCCGATTTAGGAAACGAGCTATTGAAGTCGACAACGTACTTAAAATGACGACGAGCATCTCAGAAACTAGGAACTCTACACATATGTACATAAACAACATGCAACATATTGCCCATCCAACCCTTTCTCTCCCACCCAGTTTGTCTGACCTCGATCTCGACGCTCGCAATCTCGTTGCCATACTTCTGAAACACCCCTAATCCCCACAATAGTAAACCCATAGCAACCACCTCTTCCCAGCCGACCCCACCGACCTCCTCGCACTGCAACGTTACATCCATACTCCCCGTCCGTTCGTGCTGGCTTGCCATCAATCCGTCAATCCATCGCCAAATGTCTTTGTGTCACCAAAGCTAACAAAAAATCCACCACCACTTCTTCTCCACCCCGCCATCGCCAGCACCAGAATGAGCTCGAGACACGCCTACAACCCTCGCAACGACGCCTTTGTGACCTGCGCCTTCTACAACAAGATCGGGGCCTGTCGCCACGGCGAAAAGTGCTCCAAGAAACACATCAAACCCACCTCTTCCCGCACTGTGCTTGCGGCAAACCTCTACCAGAACCCCCGGTTGAACAAGAACGAGGGCGAGGAGGTCAGCGAGAGCCAAGTCCAGGAGTACTTTGACCAATTTTACCAGGATATCTTTGTCCACTTTGCCGCCATCGGCGAGATCTCCAACATGGTTGTGTGTGAGAACGAAAACAACCACTTGAACGGCAACGTCTACGTGCGGTTCCGCAACCAAGGCGACGCTTATGACGCCACCACGGTGTTGAACCAGGAGTGGTTCAACGGCCGCCCTGTGCACTGCGAATTGAGCCCCGCCGACAACTTCAACGACGCCAACTGCCGGGCCTACGAGGTGGACACCTGCTCGCGCGGGGAGCACTGTAACTACATGCACATTCGCAAGCCGTCGCCGGCGGTGAAGGAGCTGTTGATGCGGTCCCAGGAGAAGACTTATGTGCTCAAGAGATTAGAGGAGTTGAAAGAATTGAAACAGCAACAGCAACAACAGCAGGAGGCTCCGCCCGCCCCTGCCAATGTCGACACCACCAGTACTAGCTTTGTGCAGAATCTCTTTGCCTAGTTGGGATTCGCCTAGTTGGGAATGGCGGTGGTAGTGGCAATGCTAGAATGGCCAGGCCTAACTGTGCGAGTCACATGGACAACATTTGACCAGTCATGTGACCCGGAGCGACACGGCGCCCACATTGGCTAGCTAATTCAGCCAGGTCAGGTGACTGCCGGCAATAAGGACAGCACCAGCACTACAAGATCAAGGAGAGGACGGGCCTTTACAATGCTATCGATGTCAAAAGTCGACGGTGATAGATGCCCTGTGGCCGCATACCCGTCCACGCCACCGTGACAGGAAAATCTTGCTGCCAATCTCGTCATGCCAGGCCCCGGGTGTCACCACATGTCACGAGCACAAAACTGTCAATCTTCTGACAATCCCGATCCCATACTTTTCTGTTACATACTCGCATCTGATCCCCAGCAAATCCGCAGTCGGAAAAATCGCCAAAATCGGCATTTTGCCAGTTGTTTGACCACCGCTGTTGTCCCCAATCCCCAGTTTTCTTTTTCAGGTGAAATCATCGTTGATATTTAACGTCCACCACCACCAAGTGACTTTCCCCGATTTGATGACAACCTCGCCGTCGCCAGTCCCCCGAGTCTCCTTGTAGCCCATTTCCAAGCAAGTTCCCTACCCCCTCCTGCATTCCCCATCTCGTCGGTGCCCCCAGACAAATTGCCTGTTTGTGTCCAGCGTTCTCATCCTCCAGCAAAAAAAATTGCTGTCCGTCGCCGTTCCGCCGATTATGAACCATTGCTACAGGCTATGCTTGAGTAATCACACCAGAAGATTCCCTAGCTTGTTTGCATACCCACCACGATCCGTGCCGTCGCCGCCCAAACTCGTGTCAGTGCGATTTCCTCCTCTTCCCGTTTGTTTGCATCCTCTTCCGTCAGTAGCCACTCGTCAGTTGTTTTCCACCTTCAGCTCCACCAAAGAACGTTCCAAAGAGATGGCCAAAGAAGCCCAGAAACATCACCAGCCCGTGCTGGTGCCCCCTCCATCGTCGCCTTCGCATACTCACCTGCACGACCACGACCACGATGATAGCAATAACCACCATGGCCACTCCCACCTGGGCCTTCTCCACCACCACCACTCCATGCACGAGCCCAACGAGTTGCTTGCCACCAGCACCGCCTCCATCAAGTCCAACCCCGCCGTACGCATCACCTGGATTGGACTCTTGGTAAACATTGGGTTGGCAGTGTCCAAGGGTGTGGGTGGAGTGTGGTTCCACTCACAGGCATTGATTGCCGACGCCATCCACTCAGTAAGCGACATGCTTGCTGATTTTTTGACGTTGGCCACCGTCAATGTTGCTGCCAAAGTGGGGTCTCCCACCAGATTCCCCTTGGGATACGGCAAGATTGAAACCATAGGTTCCTTTCTGGTGAGTGCCATTTTGTTGTTTGCCGGTATCTCGGTAGGATGGTCTTCATTACTCCAGGTTTTTGAGTACGCCTTGCCCACCTACCTTTATGAAATGGCGGCCCACATCAACATTGGCCACTCGCACAGCCACACCATGTCCGACTTGGGCTCGTCGCATTCATCATCGCATTCTCACTCCCACATGGCTGATTTGGCGCCCGATGACACCAGCGTTGTCCACCGCGACATCCCCAACATCAACGCCGCCTGGCTCGCTGCTGGGTCCATCGTGGTCAAGGAAGTGTTGTTCCGCAAAACTATGAAGATCGCCACCGCCACCAACTCCAAGGTGTTGGTTGCCAATGCCTGGCACCATCGAGTGGACTCGTTGACAGCAGTGGTTGCATTGCTCACAGTGACGGGCGGGGTGGTATTCAATGTGGCATGGCTTGACTCCATTGGTGGCATTGCCGTGTCGGTCTTGATCATCAAAGCGGGGTGGACCACATTGAAAGAAGCATGGTATGAGCTCATTGACCGTGGTGAGAAACCGGGGTCCGAGTTGTACACGAAAATCGACTCCATTGTACGCCAGGAATTGACTAAACCAGGATTAAGTCAGTTCGAGTTAACCCAATTGTCAGTGTTGTCGAGTGGTGCCAACACCAATATCCACATTGAGCTTACTACCAACAAAAATGTGGACTTACAGTCTTTGAATCGATACGAGGGTCAATTGAGTGCGTTGATTCGCCAAGACGATCGTTTTGTAAGAAATATATTTATTCGGTTTAAGCAGGCTGGTGAAGACATAGAAGAGAAACTGGGTTTTTTACTTGATGAGGAGCACAGCAAAGAGCACAGCAAAGAGCATTTAGAGAATGAAGATAGCAAAGAACATTTAGAGAATGAAGATAGCAAAGAACATTTAGAGAATGAGCAAGATACCAATGAAGAATTGAAGAATGAAAAAAAATAGCAGGCATAATCAATATGCCGAAGACAATTTGGTGAGCGAGAAAAAAGGGGATGACTATCGTCAAATTAGCGTGTATAAAGTAATTGAGACTAGAGGGGAGATTTTGAGGATAAATAGGAGAATTGATACAGCCATGAAAAAGGCCAATCCCATCATCACTGGTACTAGCCCTTTTAATCTCAAAAAATCTACAGAGTTTAGTATTTATAAACTTTGTGATGTGCAATTTTTATTGGCACTATGTACAAATTACTGAATATGATATAAACAAGTAGGTGTCATATGTATGACGTTCTAGCAACTTTTATTCTTTTGATTTTAGATCTTTGGATTTTCTTTAAATTCTAATTAGCTCTCTGTCTCAATTCAACATTCTCATCTTTTCGTGATTTAGGATTTATTCTCATCGATGGATTTCTGTATTTTACTTTCTCTTTCTGGACTTCTTTTCTTTCTTTGGCGCATTACCCTCAATAAACTTCAAGATATCTTCAATCAGCTGGTTGGCAATAGAAGGATCAGGCTGTGGAGCACCATTCTTCTTGGAGTGTCCATTATCTTTCTTAGCCTTGACCGGAGCAGGAATTTTGGGCTTTGATTGAGTAGTCTTTGGCGCCTGTTTCTTCTGTTGCTCTTGCAATTTGAGATACTGCATGTACATAGTAACGTTGGCAACGTACTTGCTCACCTGTTTCGTCATGGAATCGTCTGGTCCCAATAATTTTTGGAAAATATCTTGGGAAATCATGTACAAATCTCTACACTCCTTAACCTTGCCACCAGTAAGGAGAATATTGGCCAATCGGAAATAAATGATTCCAGTAATCTCGGACACGCTGCCGTTGATCTCGATGGACAATTGTAATGCCTCTTCGAGGAATCTAGTGGCAGAAGAATATGCCTTAACTGCCATCAAGTTCTCCGACAAGTTTGTCAAAGTGCTAATCAATGTGGGGTGGTCGGAGCCGTAAATCTCCCTCCAGATCGACATCGCCTGCTTGTACAACTTCAAGGAGTTCAACAACTGGTCGTTACCAGCTTCAATGAACCCACTATTCATATAGGCAGTCAAAGTATCATGAGAATCAAACCCAGTTGTACGCTCGCTCAATAATACTGCCTTCCGGGCAATCAATGCTGCTTGAGTTGTCAATCCTAAATCCTGATAGTATTGAGCAATGACGTTGTAGAACTTGGCCGTTTCGCTGTTAACACGCCCATAAATGTTTTCATGAATATTGATCAACTCATTCAAGAGAGAGATCCCAGTGTCCTTGTCACCACCAACAATATGCGATCTTGCCGTGGCAAACACCTCGTCTATCAATGATGATTTGTACGAAGAGTCCTTGATAACAGGAACAAAATTTACAAGGTCATCAACAACAAACACAGAAGTACGCTCAACAACCTTTTTGGTGAGAACTGGAGTTTGAATCTTCTTGTTCTTCTTTTTGGAGGTTTTGGATTCAACCACAGTCGATTCAACCTTGGTATTTTCCTTAAATGCTTCAAATTCCTCCACGGTAAAGGCATAGTTTTGCGATTTCCATTGAATACCAAACTTGAGTGCAATCTCTCGCAGCAACTGTACAGGACGAATATCACCCACCCATAACTCTGGTAATTGGTATCTAAACCTGGCAAATACTTCCTTTTCAACTAAAGATATAACATCTTCACTGGTGTACTTGGTAAATTCAAATGCAGATTCGGGGTAAAACGTTTTGTATACCTCTTCGATATCAACAGTTGGGGCTTGGTTGATAGAACTTCCAAACAAACAATTATGGAAATGAACAACAACAAAAGGAACCAAGTACGTAGGAATGCCGTTGGTTAAACGTCTCAAGATGTGCTTAGATGCTCTGGCGATCATTTCCTGAACCGCAATGGTTTTCAAAGTGGTCAAATTAGCAACAATTGGCTCGTAGGTTGCCTTGGAGGGTTCTTCTTGTGCATCTTCTTCCTTATTTTCTTCTTTTTCTTCCTTTTCTTTTTCATCTGTTTCCTTTTGCTTGGCTTCCTCTTCTTCCTTCTTCTTTGCAACGGCTGCCTCATTAGCCTCAATTGTAGCTTCTAGTGTTGCAGCTATTTCGCTTTTTCTGGATTCAATCTGGTCTACAATATAGCCCAAATATCTCAAATTAATCCCGGATCTGTGTAACAATTCCGACAATTGTTGACCGTCAAATGGAACTAACTGTGAGTTTAATTCGTCCAAGAATTCTTTGATCAATTGATCCTTCACAAATTTGGAAATATCCCTTACAACTTCCTGGTCTTCTTTTGCTTCAACTCCAGAAGAGAATGAATCAGGATTGAAAACCACTTGGTCCGTAGGCAATGCAATCTGAGGTTTTTCTTCATTTTCACCTGCTTTCAATTTACCTTCCTTTTTCAATTTTTCTGTTTCAGCCTTGAATAAAGCCGATACTTTGCGCTTCCACCATTCGCTAACGGCCTCGTGTCTAACCAATGCTTCACCATGGGGGTATGAATCCGGTTTAGAAGCATCAAAATGTTGCTCAATGAACTCAATATCGCGAGGAGTAGTCCGGTACAAATCGATAATGTATTTGCGCCCATCATTACCACGGAGACCTTTAGAGTCTTTAGAGACTATTAACTCACCTTGTGACTTGATCTCAGGGGTAAGTTCAACTTTGTGGGGTTTCAAGTGGAAAACTTCAGCCATTTGTTTAAGTGGTTCCTTGAATGACTCTTCTTCGCGAATCTGGGTGCCATCACTGGTCAACCCGTAAACAACCTTTTCTTCTTCGCCATTCTCTTCGGCATCGGCATTAGAATCTAAAATACCGGGAACAGGAGCTTGACACACAATTCTCTTGCCCATGAAATCGACAATACACGTGACCAAATTGCTAATTCCTGTGATGTCATGTCTGTTCAAGATCTTTACTCCTACTAAATCCTTGGAGGCCACGTATCTTGATGCTTCTTCACCTCCAGTCTGCTCGAATGCATCTACTGTGGTGGCACCAGTGGAGTAGAAAATGCCATTTTTTAAATAAATATGTTTATCAACCTCTTCGTTAGGGTTCATAGGTGTGATATTACCCTTGATGATATTGATGGCAGTTTCGGTGGCAGATTTAGTGAAGTCAAACAAGGTCTTGTGCAACACTTTTTCTCTCATTACTCGTTCTTCAAAGGAGGAGTTTGGTAATTCACGAATGGATTGAATGTCACCATTCCAGTCCTTGTTGTTTTCAGTGGAATCGAGACTGTTCTGGATCAAAGGTAACTGGGAGCGGGAAATATCCCCGTAGTTCTTGTTGAAAGCGGTATCAACGATCCATGGGTATGTCAAGAGTGAATTGCTTGGCAACAAATATGTCTCTGGGTGTTCGGTTGATTCAGACAACCGAACAGCATTTTCCTCGATGGTTTTGGAGAAGGATGACGACAACGAATCAACAAGGTCGTAGAGTAAAAAGCTCTTGAAAAACTTGCCTTTTTCATTTACCTTGATTTCGGGGTTGAAGTTGGTGTTGGAAGATCTGTTGACAAAGAAACCCGAAAAGTGACAGGTGATATTGAATGTTTCGTTTTCCAATGTTTGCAACTGCAAATACAATAAGTCACCCTTGTTCTTTTGGAATGCTGGGACGGGAGACCATTGCGATACTGTCAAAGACCTGATGGCAAGGGTAACATTTTCATTGACATTGTCGAACGAAGTGATATCTGCCAACTTTTGTTCGTTATCAGTGAAGGTGACGGTTTCGGCAAATTTGACAATCTGGTCCACTTCTTCTGGAGACAATTCTACGGCAGGCTTGGACTCCGGTGACTCAGTATTTTCATCTTTCTGGTCTTCATTCTGGTCTTGTTTCTCATTGGTTTCTTTCTCCTCTGCTTTCTGGTCTTGAACAGGCTTTTCTCTGATTGCGTCCAATTGCAACTTGTTGAATTTGGTGACACCGCCCGAGACCCCAAAGTCCTGGGCCACTCTGTCAGTGAAATGCAAGCCAATAACTTCACGGAAACGGATAACCTGGTCAAACACAGCAGCCAAGTTGTATGCCTTTTCGGTGACGGTCAAGTGCAATTCTTTAGTTGACTCGCCCAATCCCAATTCGGTGATGATTTGCCCAAAAGTAGTCATTTCGTCATAATTATCTGTGATATTGACGCTTCCTACCAAGACTGAATAGCATGTCAAATTCCTAGTGATGGGGACAATGGCCAATGTTGTTCTCAAATCGGAAATATTCTCGTCATGGGTGGAGGGAATGTGGAGGTCGTCGCCCGCCTTCAAAAATGCAGGCAACTTGATAATCAAATTCAAACCCTGAACCGCAGGAGTTGCAGAGGCCTCGGGAGCCGTCTCTGCTGCAGGTTCTCCTGACATGTCGGTGGTGGAAATGGAGGAGCGTGGAGGTTGTGGAAATTTTTTCAAATTTTTCAAATTTGTCGTGGGGAAAATTTCTGGTGCCGAGCGAAAAAGTCCAGGGCGAGATCTTGGGGCTGCTGTGGAGATTTCTAGCTAGCGTTTTGGATATGGTGCGCACGATTTTTCTCCCATTGTTTTTTACGAGAACTGTAGCACCAGTTCTCCTGGTACCAGCCTCTTGGCTCCTGGCTACTTTGTCATCTTTCGTGTTTTGGAGAGAGTTTGGGTTTTATTCTTGACCAAGTTTGGTGCCGTCTGTTCAATCTTTCGCTGTAATTTTAAACATTACTTGTTCAAATGGTCTCACATAGTTTGCATGCGTATTTTCTCTAATAGCCATACATTGCTAACATGTAGAACGACGTATCAAGTAAAACATCTTTCACTGCCACCTGGACTGTCTTTATTTAATTTCCAATGCCCAGTGTACTGTCAGCATCATCTCATTTAATTCCACTTCCTCATGCAGAATTCGTTCTGTGTTTATTCAAATCCCGCCCCAGGGTTGATTTTCTTTCACACCGCTAATTTCGATAATCAAATCTCTGCCTAATCTCGTAGGCAAATAGTGCGAACTTTAGCCGACAAAATCCTCCAGCCATTGCCATCAGTATTAACTGCCACGACAATTCCCACGTGGATTCGTCTACCACCACGACGATATCCACCGTAGCCATTTCATTATATCCGCTGCCTGCTAAAAATTCATTTGGCTCCCTAACTTTACAGTATATCTCAGTAGCAGGCTTTGTTCTTGCTCCCTCAGCACGAGTCTGGCGAGATCCACATTTTGCAGCCACCCTTCTGCCTACTCCTGCACCAGATTGGGTCGTCCCCACAACGCACTTACAAGATCTTGTCATTCATCGTCACGTTATATCTCAAACGTGATACTCGACGTCTGTAGACTTCGTGGAGCTTGCTACTTCCTTCAGGCCTTCCGCGATCCCATGCCGACCTCCCACGTCCATTTCCCAATGGGGCAGGAGGTCGCATGCCAATCGGCCCGCAAAAAAACGTGGCTGCCAACATCGACAATTGGCGTCGCTCTTGCTGCTTCTGTGCACACCGTTGGCTCCACTAATGGTAGTCACCCTCTCGCTGGCTGTCGGTGTCAATAGAGCATTAATAATGTCACAAGACGATACCAGTGATGCATTTGGCAACACTGTCGCCAGCAATAGCCCCATACTCCACCACAAATTTCCTGCCATTTCCATCAACTCCCTTCCGATCGAGTTGCTCGTGCATGTGTTTTCTTACTTGGATCCCATCCACTTGAACGTGATCCGTTTGGTTTGCAAGAGGTGGGATTATGTTGTCAATGACAAGGAAACTTGGACCAACTCGTTCGCGCTACGTTTCTCCACGCCTACGGTGTTCCCGTCCGTGACCAACTCTACCAACTGGATGGCGGAATACTTTAGCCGACTTCTGGTGATGAAGAAATGGAAGAAGGGCAATGCCGTGCACAATTTCTACCAGCTTCTTAACAACCAGTTTCGGTTCAATGACTTAACATTGACCAGTTTCCGCGGCCCCGGCAAGATCACCATCGTGTCCAAGATGTACGGGCACGTAACATCCGGCAATCTCATTAACGGTAAGAATCAGAGTTTTGTCCCAGGAGGAGACGACCAGATCATGGAAAACATCAGTTTGTCCATGAATTGGAACTATCTCTTGGTGGGGAGAGTCAATGGAGAGGTTCACCTTCGCAACTTGTTGACGTCGACTTCGGTTGCTAACCGCAATTCTGTAATTCGGTTTAAAAGGGAACCCGAAGAACCAGAGATCCCGATAATGAGTGTGATTCTCAACACGAACACCGATAAATATAAGTCAAAGGTGGACGCCATTTCCGGCTCGTACCTGGGAACAGTGAAATTTTGGAACTTGAATGGAAATTGTATCAAAAAGTTTCAATTTGAAAACCAAATCATTTACAATATTGTTTCCGATTTTCAAAAATATGTGATCATTAATACTGAATTTTACGTTTACATCATAGACTTTCAATCCTTAGAAGTTCTACATAAAATTGACATGGGGTTTGAGATCGAAAATTCGCTAAATCCTAGTGTCCATCATTACTATCTTGAATTGCATCAAATGAAAAACAAGTTGGATGTTGATTTTGCTGACAAGAACATCATCGTTTCCTACAAAAATCACATCAAGGTATTTAACTATAGCAACAGCGAGCATATCCGAATTCGCGAGTTGATATTAAATCCCGATATTCACATCCTCAAATCACACATGCAGACATGCCAACCAAATAAGTTGATCAATAGAAATGCAAATGTAATCGGAGGGGATGGTTTGTTGTACGCAAACTTACTTTCAGACGAGAGTGTGATTGTATGGAACATCCGGGACCAGCGCGAAGGAAAGATAGTTCCCAATCACAAGATCTATCCTCAATTAAATCATATGAAATATTCTTCCTCGATATATCACACAATTGTTGTACGAAACTTGCCTTTTGTTTGTGATTTTGCATTGAACTCGTCAGTGATTGCTATAGGAGGATACAATGGAGTTACAAACGTGTATGATGTTTTCAGTGGTGAATTTCTAAAGGAAATATCGCTAAAGTTCCCCAAGAAGTTTGATCATATGTATGAGGAAATAGCGAGAATCACGGGCATTTTTTTGAATCCTAATCAAACAGATGCCAATGGTGTTATTGTTTGCGGTGATACGGTACAATACTTTCAATTCGGCGACATTGAAGAAGATTCAAAACAAAATGGTGTGGGGTATAAGAAATCAAAAATTAATACTGGTTCTTACAGCAAGCATGAACTGAAGAAGAAGATTCGTGACGGAATGGAGGAGTACAATACCCAGAGATATCAGCAACAGAAAGTCAACGAACTATTTGCCAAATACAATGGAACCGACTATGAAGATGAGGACGAGGAATTGAAAATAGCGCTTGCAATAAGCGAAAGTTTTCACCACAACCAGAGCCAAGCATCCTCAGTTGCCGATGAAAGTGAAGAGGAGGTGGACGAAGAGTTGCGCGTAGCGATTGAAATATCCAAGAGAGAAACTACAGAACATTCGCACTCGCCTGCTCCATTTGATGTACTTAATGGAGATAATCATGGAATAGAAATGTCGAGCGGACAAGAGCAAGCGATTGACGAAGAGATAGACGAGGAATTGAGAAAAGTATTGGAGCTATCGATGATAGAACATTAAAGGAAGAAGAAAAGGTTGCAACAAAACAAGATGTGTTGCATCTAATCCAAGCGAGACAAGAAAACCTCAAAGAAACACATACGGAGGGTGAATTATTGCTATAGAGTAACCTTGGCATTCTTCACAATTAGCTGAACTAAGACTACCGCTCCAAAATAACAAATATATGTAACATCTTACTGCATATAGTGCTGGTGAGCGATCTAACAATCTGGAACTACCCAATCGAGTCATCTACTACGCAGTCGATCACTTGTCATCCAAGAATCGCACACAAAAATCAACAGGATAAGACGATTCTTAAACATAACCACGGAAACACCTCGTAAGCTACAGATACTCACTGCCTCTGTTCTCAGCATTTTCACAAGAAGCAACCCCTCAATACCCCTTTTTATCCAAATATCTGACTCAAGCACGCCCTCTCCACACACAGGAGATAACCCCAAGCTAACTCCGACGGGTTTTGATCATTAGGTCCGCGAAAAATTCGGATTCTACTCTCATTGGCCAACTAGAACTCCATCCCGGCATTGTGAAGCCTATTTACCCACAACAAGAAAGAGTTTGCCACCATCCCTTACTCACAGCACCCCGTGCTTCACCCCCAACATTCGCTAGTACACTCCCATCCATTTGCTATATTTGTTTCTGCTCGCAGTCCATTTACTTGACCTTTGCCAAGAAGATCACAAAACCACACCCCGGTCCCGACAATTCCCTACGATTCTCAGTCGATATTTTTTTTTCGTTTGTTTGGGGAATAAAATTTTTATATATTTCCCGTGATTCGTCCTCGTTTGGGTAACCGTTGCATTCTAAGACAGTTTGTTCATTGATTTGCTTGCCTGGGGGCATTTTGCCAGCAACTTCGATTTTAATTTGCATGTGTTGAGACCCAGCACCTCATACTGCTGGTATTGGCCGTTTTCACCATTGACCATCGGCCCATTGAACTCTCCGGGCATTTCCAATAGAAACCGTATAGATCCTGACTTGGAAATATAGACTGCATTGAAACATTCAAATTTCATTGAAATATACGGCAGCGACTTGGCTAGCAACGTGGAAACAGCATCACAGATACGGTAAATCCATATTCAGTCATGGTGTTCCAGTCGCTCATCAGGTTGGCCAAGTATACCCGACCCGATGTGAAGATTCTGTTCTTTCAGAGCTCGTACCCCTATATCAACAACAATCACTATTGCAATAGCTTAGAAAAATACCATCAGTTTTACAATTCAAAATGGTTCAATGAGGACCCCAACCCGTCAAATCAAGATTCTCGATTTTTGACCATCTCTGATGGTCATTATGGGTTGTACTATTCAATTTATAACCATGACCTCGAGCGCAAAAAACGACAGGAGGAGCATGATAAGTACATGAAACACTTTTACTTAAAGTCTTTAGAGTACCAAGAACGTGCATGGTTTAAACATAAAAGGCACTTTAATTGCTGTGCTAGAACACATTTTAAATACCGTAAATACGGTTACTATAATCGCCATCATCGTTACCACCATCACCACTCCTACCTTCGTTTTTTGCATTTGAAATTATTCCTTTTGGGATTCACGGCAAAGTTCCTAATTTCCAAGGCGTATGTGGATTCTCAAATCAATCTTAATGGGTTGAAGAAATTCACCAATAAAATGCTTTCATCTTTGTCATTCAAACCGAAACATTATATCGCTGCTACAAGTTCATTCAGTCCCGTTTCTTCTGATTCCAGTAATAGTACATCCAATTATGTGGCGGGTTCACTTTTTAGTACACGATCATTTTCAACTAGCTCACTTTCCAGAAATTCCAACCACTTGGATATCGAAGTTCCAAATATTGTCACATTATTGAAGGAAGATATTAACCGCAAGATTGAACAGTCCAAGCTTAAAGAGTCTTATATTTCGGAAGAAGTTCAAGCTATCGGGACGGTCGAGGGACAGGAAACTTTTGAGAGCTCTTTCTTGAAAACCCAAATTTCAAAAATAACACTGGCATTTTTAAACCATAACAAACCTCAGGATCTCAATATTATCTACCCATTGTACCAAGCTATCAAAAGAAATGAGATTGCTTTACCTTCCATTGATTTGTACAATATTGTCATGACATCGATCATTAGCAGAAGCTTGGATTCTGAATTGGAAATTAATGCGATTGAATCGAAATTGACTACCTTGTTGACGGTATATCAAGATCTTTTGAATTCTGGGCTAACACCAAATTCCTACACATATAATTTGGTGGTTAATGCTTTATTGGATGGCAGTCTTGCATGCATGAAATTAAGCTTGTCTAATCCTTTGGAATTTAACAATACTCATTTTAAGTCGCAAGAATTTTCTCAAATAAGTTTTGAATTGATTGCATCAGTGTCATCCCAAATTGCATTGGAAAGAATCTATCCAAAAGTTCTTAAATTGTTGAACCAATACCCCAATTTGATAAGAGAGCAAATTATTATTCCATTTATTCAGTGGGTACAAGATCAAAAAACGACAAATAGAGACTTCTTTTTATCTGTGCTTGAATTCTGCAAATACCTCTCTGTGGTTAAGAACTGTCCAGCCGAGCCGTACAAACTTATAGAGTCGGCCTACCTTGGATATCGCGATTCTGTTAAATCACAAACCAACGTGGATGAATTTGAGGTTTATGGCCCTCTCCTAACTGCATTGATATTCAATAAGCAATCAAACCGTGCTGCACAGTTTTTGGACGGTATTTTAATGGACTACAAATTAGCATTACATCATCCTGATAGACCTACAAAGAAACAAATATCCAATTTGATAGGTTCTTATTTGAAGGCTATTATTACAGACCCAAATTTTAATCAGAAACAATCATTGAACAAAGGAATTAGTTTGTTAATCAGCTTTAATAAGATTGCATACGTTCCTGAACTTCCTGTGTTGTTATACAATTTTGTTATTAACAAGTGCTGTGAAATATCAAAAGATTCCTCGCTTAACCAAAATCTTTATGAAACCGCATGGTCGTTGTACGAACGTTTGGCTATCAGAAAAGATTATCACAAGTTTGATCCTATGGTATTTGCTACCTTTCATGGTAGTGCTTGCCGTGACAACTTGCTCGCTCTAGCTATTGCTCGTGCTGATCATCCAAGAGTTTTCCAAATCTTGAAAGAAATCATCTTAAAAGATAAATTGATAACGAATTTTGACATCTTTAGAACGGTGTTGATTTACTTATACAATGGTGTTATCTACAATGTTACAGATGAAGCTTTCAACATGTACTATTTGGAATTAACAAGCCAGTTGATTGCACAGCAATCGAAGTTTTATCAATCTGATTCAACAACAATGAACGACTTTTTGACAGAAACTGTGTTTTATTCAATGCAACAGGTCTCGCCAAAAGTAAGTGCACGTGGAATTGAAGATCAAGTCCACGAATATAATGCGAATATGCTCATGTCGTCAACACTTGTCAACAACTGTATAAACAAGCTTTACTTGCAAACGGACAATATTTACGGTTTAATGATTGTTGGTCGTGAATTATTGCAGTACAAAGGTTGCGATCTTAACCTCATTGAAAGAATTTTGGATTTCGAATCTAAGCTTATTATTCAGTTTGAAGATGCAGATAATCATTATTTGCAATTGGATGAAGAATTAACTCAGTACAAACGTTCATTAAAAGAACATTTTGTATTCTTAATGAATTTGTACAATGAGAAAGTGAAAATTACTTCAAATGTTGTCGATGCTTGTGAAATGGTTAATTTTAGGATAAATGGGTTGGCTCCAGAGGTCGATGTTCTTGCAAGTAGTGAGAAAGTGGATCTTTCAATCTTGTTGCGCGTAAACTATCGAAATGGAGTCGCAAAGTTCTTGCAGTTGTACAACAAGGGACTCAATTTCACCCTTTCAACATATGAGGGCTTAATTTCCTTCAACTTCTTGGATGAATTATTAAATCCTGGTATTCAAAGTACAACATTTAATTTGATCAGCAGCATTTTCGACGAAAAAGATTTTGCGGAGAAAGATGTTTTCCAATTGATACAGAAAATTGCATCCTACGAATTTCCAAAAGTGAACCATGAAATTGTTACGTTTATAGATGAAAATGTTGAAAAGTTTCGTCCCTTAACCGAAGATGCGAAATTGCTTTTATCGACGTTATTTGATGCAGCAGCAAATATGAATGATAATTCTGTCAAAGAAATGTTGGTATCCAATTCATTTACTTCTTTGTTCAGTGATTCGAACAAAATAGAAAACTGGAAGGTTTCATACTTCAAGTATTTGGTAAGCAGGGGAGATTACCAACTTGTAATCAAATACATGAAGTCGTTCGATTTAACATCAAAGATAGAAAAGCTGATACAAAGTGAAGAAGAATTTGGATTGGCATTATCTTATCTTGAAGCACTTCTTTTCACCAAAGTGAACAAATTTGGAACTTATAGAGACAAGTACTTAACTGACAAGTTCATACTGGATTTGAGATTCAAGGAGTTAAATGCCAAATACTTTATTTTGAAAGATAAGCCTGAAGAAGCTTGCGCAGTACTTGATGAAAGAGATTTGGAAAATGCAAGCAAAAAAGATTTATATGTATTCAGCAAGATTTTGGCGTCCTTCAAAAATGGAACTCCCTGTCAATTAGATTTGGGGCAAGCACATTCAATTGACGAATTTGCGTTGTTTTTAATTGCCAGCTCCAATTCACAGGAAATGCAAAATGTACTTTTACCTAATGTACATTGGATTACCAAATTGGGTACTGAACAAGATTTACTTCACAGCTTATTGAAGTACGTAATTAAGCTTACTTCCAAGATTTCTACGTCGGTAATTGTCGCAAGATTTCATATGGTATTGAAGTTTTTGAAGCAAAGCAGATGCAACCAGTTATCTGTCGAAAACTTTGCCCTGTTAATTAAATTATTGGCAGTGGCACAACTTAAGGAGCCTTTGAATGTTATATTGAGAAGGTTTATTCATAATGGCGAATTCTCCCAGGTTTTGAATTACTACTTCATGGAATGCCAAGTATCGGACATTCTGAGCCAAAAGAGATTGTTAAAAGAGTTGTCACACGCCTTTTTACATCTTAAAGACAAAACTGCTATCGACATGATTGACCAGTTTTGCCAGAAACAGGCAATCACAATTAAGCCTTATAGTTTGGGGTCCTATGAGAGACAGTTTGCTTTAGTGTTTTAGTACACCATTGGATCGCAAATAACCCCAACAGAACATCGAGATCTCAAGCAGATCATTTATTATTTATGTGTTACGGTTTTTACGGTAGTTACGGTTAATTATTTATCGATTATTAGAACATTGGCTTTGAATATGTAGTATGACGATATTGATAATGGAGATTACTTAATCACACCTGAATTATCCCTCAATATGAATTATCAGCCACACTAGTCAAACTAATAATCGTCCATCACTCAATTAACATAACCATACAGCCCAAGATGACTTCAAGGAAGGCAAACGATACTGCAATTAACTCATTCAACTCCAATCACACCGAGTATGACCAATTTAGACCCTCTTTTACCCCAATTTTGGTTAATCAGTTCCTCGTGGATCTCAATCTCGGACTGTATGATGTTGACTCCGAAAGCTATGTTTGGGACAACGATAAACCCATTCTCGAATTAGCCTGTGGTACAGGTAAATTCACGAAGAACTTGATTGATAATGGATGGAAAGACAACCTAATTGTTGCTGAGCCATCCACGGGAATGCTCGAAACATTTAGAGGCAATTTCCCCCAAATTAAGAACATCCATCAAGCTGCCTCCTACAACTTGCCCTTTGACGACAATTCTGTTAACGCAATCATCATTGCTCAAGGATTCCATTGGTTCGCCGACTTGGAAAGCTTGAAGGAATTGCACAGAGTTTTGAAACCTGATGGGAAATTGGGCATGATCTGGAACTTTGATTATCAAAGCAAAAGTCACGACTCCTTGGTAGCAGATTCTAAGTTCTATAATGATTCAAGTAGATACTACGATGCTATCGACTTTTCCAAGTACAAAAACAATCAGGACTTGTTTGTAGACTATTTTAATAATCAAAAATGGTCTCAAGAGGTGACAAAGTACATTTACAGTTTTGACATCAAGGTTCCCCAATATCGACATGGAAATTGGAGATCCGTCCTCAACAGTAATCCCTATTTTGGACCCGATATTAGCGATTCGTTTGTTTTTTACGATAAGTTGATTGCCAAAGCCGACGTTTGGAAGTATTGGGAAACGAGATCATACATCACTGAATTGAGTGACAAAGAGAAATCTGTTATTCACCGGCAGTTGAATCAATTGATCGAGGAAAACGCTTCCAAAGCAAGTTATGATGAGGCATCTGGTGACTTGATCAAACCAATGGCCACACATGCTGTTGTTCTTAGCGTAAATAAATAAGTATTAGTTGAAGTATCTAAGATTTAAAAGTAACCCAATAAAATACAATATATAGAACTAAAATTCCCACGTAGTCTATGATTTTGAATACTCGTACAACTGTCTAATTGCTGAACGAAGTTAGCCTTGGTTTGGACTTTGCTGCTGATCTATTTTCGCCAACTGTGCTTGCTTTTGGTCTTGTGGCTTCTCCTCGACCTTCTCCTCAACCTTCTCCTGATTCTCTGGCTTCGAAGAATCTTGATTAATAGCATCCTTAGTAGAAGAATCATCTTTTGGAGGTTCTTGCTTAGGTTTTGGTTTACTACGGGAGTTTCCCGTATGCCATACTTTGCTCAAATAGTCGTACCACCTAATAGACTCCTCGTCAAATTCATACAATTGACCACTGTCATACTCTCTGTCTTCCGAATAACTGGCAATATTGTCATATGCACAGTAGAAATATCCATGACATATTGACGACTTCACCCATCCTTTTTGGGGACCCCACTCGGCAATGAAATCAGTTCGCTCTTGTCCGTTTTGTAAATTTTCGTTGATTTCATCAATATCTTTGGGTCTTAATTTCCATGATTCTCTGAAATTAATCTCAGGAGATGTATCTATAGGGGATCCAGGTTCTCGATAATTTGGTAATTCAGGTGGAATGACAGCAGCCCTTATTTTAATGGGTAAAGTATAGAGCTTAGAAATTTCGTCATATTCAAATGTGGAAAATGGAAATTTAACTCTGTCTCGGTAATAATGATTCTTTTTACAGAAACTGAATCCAGAGTTTATCCATAGTAGCTTGCCATTTTCATCAATATGACCAGGGTGTGTCGAACAAACTTCGCTGCTCCTAGCATTCGGGTAATGATGCCGACGCAGTTCATTGGTCTTTTCGCCTATTGAAGCTACTGCGTTTGTATTGAATTCATAGTTTTCATCTCCTGCCATTGAAAGTCCCATCCAATACAATTCCTTATCACCCCATACCGAGGATTCCACTGGTTCTTTCCACAATGCAAGAGGAAACATCATCAATAAACCATGGAAATGCTTTTTCTTGTTAAGGACGACAACTCCTGCTTCCTGGTAGTGTCGCCAACCAGTCATGTACTTGTTACCCAAAGTTTTCTCTGTGACCAAGGGGATATCGAATAATGCATCCAAAGAAATTTCATTTGTAGGAAACAATGTGGAGAAGAAATTTGTCTCCATAAATTCGTTCCAATCCCGCAAGGATCTATCTTTAAAGAAGTACGCCCCTGATTTTTGGTATGGTTTTGTTTCAAAAAAATCGGAGGTTTTGACCAATGGTACAGTATCAGCATCTAGTAAAAGTACTTCTTCGAATGAGGAAAACAATAAAGCTAAAATTTTGTTTGAATAACCAGGAAACGCATATTTGAATCCTCTATCTACTGAATTGATCAAATTGACGAAATACAACTCTTGTTTCGGAAATTCGGAGCCATATTCCTTGTATTTTTCAATGAGCTGAAGATCTGGTAAGTAGTCTTTATGCTCAGTTCCCTTCGACTCTAGCAAATAATCGATGTCACCAGTCGCTGCAAATTCGATGAATTCCATTGATCGTCTATTAATGTCGCCTTTGAACACGATTTGGATGGGTAATTTATTGTTTAAAGCTCTAAGGATGCGGATCAATCGGATCAAGTCCTTAGCATGTTTTGATGCTGCTGATATCACAATACCCCTCCTTTTCATGTTTTTCCTCATAAACTCTAATACATTTTCATTTGTATCGTCTTTAAACCCCAAGAACTTGTCACTTTTGTCATATACAGGCCACGATGAAGGAGGTATTTCTTGCGACGTGTCCCCAGCTTTGGTAAAAGTGGGTAATTTCTGAGTTAAAAATGGGAAGAACTTTTTAGAGTAATCACTGTAGACCTTGTAGGTGTCATCAATATTGCCGTCACGAGCGAAGCATTTTGCAAAAACTCGAAGCAAAGAAGCTGTGTCGGCCATCAGGGTGAGAACTTGTTTGGTGGTCTTTACTCTTTCTTGATACTGATGATTTATAGTAATATTGTCCAATCTCGTTACTTTATAGTCATTTTGCCCTCGCTTCTTTTGCACGGCAATCAACTTTTTGATCAGTTCCTCAAAAAACTTTTGCTTATCATCTGCTGACTTATCAAACCGAAAATCGGGGGAGTTGAAACTCTTGAACTGCCATTCGGGGTTCTCCTGACTGAATTGGTTGAATAATGCCAAGCATTTCTCAGTTAAAGGTTTCGATTTGATAGTTTTTATATCGCCATTGAACAATCGAGTAAAGTTGTTATATCCACTGTACAAGTAGTTTTTGAAGTGTAGATCTTGTCGAATGACTCTGTTGGCTATCTTGAAACTGTCGCTATCGAAAGATTCTTGCATGGACCAATCTTCATAGAGAATTGAAAGTGACTGTCGGATGCTCAACATATAGTAGCCCATGCCCAACAACATTGCGGCAAGAACCACATATAACAACCTTCGGATCGAGAACCTCATGACAACTCCATTGATCCCTGGCAACGTGAGTACTCAAACGACCCTGAAACTGATTCACTGGGTTGACGACAAGTTAAATGGCACAATACAACTTTTGGAACTTGGTAACTTTTGGGAACCTGGGCTTTATATGTAAACCGCAGTTCCCGACCAATTCGACATTAAACTTTTGTTTTAAGCCTTGTCACCTACCCAGACAATTTGCAAAACCTGTTTGGTACCAGACAACTCCACGTGTTTGAACTTGGCCACAAAATGAAAATTGCAAATTGGCTTGTCTTGCTAGTCCCAGAATAATGGGCCTTCTTTTCGAACGATTGTTGATAGCTAGATTGACTTCCTTATGGTAATGCTGAATCTAGTTGTCAAATTAGCACCAGTGCAGCAAATGGACTGGTTCCTGAGCCCTGTGTCAGCAGGTGGCAACGGAGGGTTCGTGTTGCATCAATTATTTCCTATAACGGAAGGCACGGTAAGGGTAGCTATGAACGGCATTAGCTCAACGGTAGTCGCGTGCGCCTAGTATGTATCGTATCGTTCGTATTCTTATTGCTATTGTTCGTTAGTAGTATTTTTGATGTTTCTTTTGGAGCTGATATAGATGGTTTTCATCCTCAATTAGGGTATAGGGTTTGAAACGCTGGCTGCTAATTGGTGATTATCAAGGTTTGATGTTCTTGTCAACGGGATTGCTTTGTCGATGAACACTGCTTGTAATGTTGACGGCCCTTGTTAAACTATCGTGAGAACCATCGTAGCAGTACGTGATAGCTGTGCCCTAGGTTGTACTTTTACAATGATCGATCTTTCATCGATCGTTGTCCGCTTCTTTAAGCAACTGCGGTACATTGGCTGCAACCCTAGACGATCTTTTCTGATACCGTTCTCCCTACTGTCGTATGCTCTACATCTTCGATCGCTGCTTTGGCTGCTTCCTTCCACATCTTTCACGTACTCTCGATCGTTAGCAACCTCTTGTCTTCCACATCATTCTTTTTCTGTCTCTTAGAACTGCCCCTTTGCAACCATTCCACGGTACATTCGTTCGTTCAATTTACCAATGCATCTGCATTTTCAGTTCCTCATTCATTGGCTATCATTCCTTCGATTGGATTCAGAACCAGATAGTTAGTTCCTCTACACCGCTGGGTCAGTAAATGTAGTCTACATACCAAAATGATCTACACGTAAATCTGTAAAACAAGCCTGTATTCCTACAACCATACACCGCTAGTAGCTTAACGGGCCTTCCCTTCGGCAGCCTTGACAAAAATGATATCACCATCTTCAACATAGTAATCCTTTCCTTTTTGCAACAATTTACCGGCAGCCTTCACACTGGTTTCATCGCCATACTCAACCAAGTCGTCATACTTGATGACTTGGGCCAAGATAAATGTTCTTTCCAAATCGGTGTGGATGGTTCCTGCTGCTTGTGGAGCAGTGTACCATCTTCTGATGGTCCATTCCCTAACTTCATCGGGACCACCAGTGAAAAAGGAAATCAAGTCCAACTTTTGTCTCATGGAAACAATGATCTTGGGTAAAGCAGATTGAACGCCTTGTTCCTTGCAGTAGGCTTCTCTCTCCTCATCTGATTCCATACCAGCCAACTTTTCTTCCAAAGATACAGAAATAGGAACAATCAAGTCACCAGGGGAGTTGGTGTCGACCCATTCCTTAATTTTCAACAAGTACTTGTTTTTCTTTCTGATATAGTCCCTCTCGGACAAGTTGATTAAATATATACATGGCTTGGCGGTCAACAAAAACATCAGGTTGATGATTTCCACTTCCTTGGCAGTCCAGGTTTGGTTGGCAATTCTCTTACCTTCTTCCAAAAGTTGAATAATCTTCTTGACAAATTCGGCTTCTTCCTTCTTTTGCTTGACTTCCAATGACTGACCTCCTCTCTTGGTGATTTTTTCAATTCCTTCCAAGTGCTTGGTAGCAAATTCGATATCCTTCAATCTCAACTCGTCCTTGATGATGTCCAAATCTGCAACTGGGTTGACTTCATCGTTGATGTGGATAATGTCGGCGTCCTCGAAGCATCTCACCATCTGGAAAACAGCATCGACAGCACGGATGTTGGCCAAAAAGTTGTTTCCCAACCCTTCACCAGCGTGAGCACCTTTGGTCAACCCAGCAATGTCGTACACGGTCATAAATGCAGGAACCTCGCTTTTGGGCTTGTACAACTCGCACAATTTCTCGAATCTGGGAGAAGGCACGATCACACGTGCTTCTTCGGGCTCAATGGTAGCAAATGGATAGTTGGCAGGGTTTCCCAAGGGACATCTGGTAATGGCCTGGAAAAACGTCGATTTCCCCACATTGGCCAACCCAACAATACCCGACTTCAAGTTGTTTCCGGGTCTACCCAACAAAATGGGTTTTTCTTGAACTCCCTTCTTTTTTGGTGGCATTTTGGTTGGCTTTTTGTTGGTCTAGAAGAAATTCTTGCAACTGGTAGTTAATTTTTTCAGTAGTCCTTTGCCTGTCGAGATGAAAAATTTTGCAGCGACATTTTCACAATGTCTCAAACGACAAGTTTACTACTACATTTGTTTTCTACTTGTACCTGTTCTTTTGCCAGGGACATCATACCAGGGCATACAAAGAGTGATGTTGTTAAGGGTGCAGGCCTTGAAGCGGAACATCGTGGGAGTGCGATCGTTCTCGGCAGCGTCCATTATCAGAAATGAGGCAGCCAAATCCTCGTGCAAAGCGGGGACGGTGTTGAACTTGAAGGTGCGAAAGAATGGGGACGAGCCCGTGGCGTTGGAGGACTCGGAGTATCCTCCATGGTTGTGGGATATGCTTGATGCTAGCAAGGTAGAAGCAAATACCCAAAACGAGAACTTTATCCGCTGGAGACGGATACAGTTGAGCAAGGACAACAACAAAAAGATCAAGAACAACAACTTTTTGTCCAATATGTAAGGGGACACGTAGCAGTTGCCGATCCCCTGGTTCGTTTCTACTGGTCATCTTTCTGGCTGTTTATCTTGTATATAACCATGAAACTGTTGTCGCTGCAGTTCTCGATTAATTGTCACGTTTAGTCTGTATATATAAGAATTGTACATAAGACTTGGCTATCGATACCAAAGAAATAATCAACTGCAACAATGTGCACTATGTAAGTCGAACAAATACCAAAAAAGTCCAATTTGCTGGCAAAAAAACCATCTACTCGATGGGGACCACCATGTGATCGTTGTTGTATGCTGCTTGAGCGATAGACACTTTCTTGTCGTCCAAGTTGAACACAGCATACGTTGATCTCATGAAGTTGTCTCCCAAGATGGTCATGTCGCCTGGCAACATACCAAAGACACACTGGGGCACGCCGGTGTTGTCGTTGCCCATGTTGATTATGTATTCAGAAACAGGAACCTGAATGTCCTTGATTCCAGCAAAGTTGAAGACAAAGTAGTTTCCTGGGTTTCCCAACCAACATGGAATGGAGTAGGCTCCATAGGTGGAACTATACGAGATGTTCACTTGCAAGACGCTAAGCACAGCCTCGACATTGGCCTGGGAGGTATAGGTATAGGTGGTACCAGAATCCAACAATGCCGAGGCATTGCCAAAACCAACAGCCCCGGTAAAGGTGTCGGTACCATTGTAAGCAACAACACCAACAATTGGAACATGGGGTGCCCCTGGTGGTGTTGGGGTGGAGTACTTGCCTGTGTTGTTGTTAATAGAAGCTGCAATATGAGACAACGGTATTTGGGTATAAACGTACTGGCCATTCATGGGCACGATATCGATGTCAACCATTTCCCCTTGGTGCTTAGCATGATCAATTCCTCCAAATAATATGGTACCACTGTCAGAAGATGGAGAGTTCAAATAGATAGAGTAGGCAACTTTAGCAATCAAGCCTTGCTCCTTCATTTGCTGGGGAACGTTTGAGTACTTTGCAGTCGTGGACTCCAACTCTGGAAACCCAACCCCAAAGACACCAATTACCGAAGACGTATCTTCAACAACAGCAAAGTTAGCTTTTTGAAGCTCAAATGAACCTTCAACAAAGGAAATATGGTCTTGACCGAAGAAACCGTGGGCAGATGATCCATCAAAGTAATAGGTGGTGAAGTTGGTGTTATTTTGCACCCAAGTGGAAGATTGAGATTCATTGAAGGTACCGTATGTTGAACAGTCAGCTTGTCCTCCATTGAAAGAACATTGCTTATCGTTAGAACTAGTAATCCAGAGATCAGAAGAACCAGTGTCCACCATCACTTGAACATTTTGCAAAGGACTACCAATTCCAATAGTAGCGTAGTACAAGGTTTGATTGTTGTGCAAGTCGAGAAAGAATGCTCCAGTTTGACTTCCAGTTTGGCCGTCAGAATCATCGTCTGAAGGCTGCTGTTGCTGCTGGTCTGCTTTAGAACTATCTTGGCTATTACCAAAACGAGGACAAGTCAACCTGCTGATTCCAGGCTTATCTGTTGATCCTTGGAAAATAGGTACCCGATTTGGGAAGCCTCGAGAACCAGAATTGCTTCTAATCTTGGTGACTTGCATGGAAATGAATCCATCACCAACAGTGGCAACCGCTGTGGTTGCCAACAAAATCAAGGCTAAAATCAGCTGCATAAAGAGAGTTGGCGTTGGGGGGACCTGGGAAAGCACTTGTGCAGACTAAAGCCCAGTGACAAAATAACCGATATTCTCAACGAATGTGATCAATCCAAAGAAGGGTATTCGAGATACTGCTACCAATAAGAAGTTCAGAAATTAATGAGTGTCTGTTTGGGATCAAATGCAGTTCTACAACAGAGTTACTGAATTCCCAGAGCAGGAGTAGAGAGTTGTATTTATATTATCATTGTCCAACAGGAAAGAGTAATGAAGTATTTTCATAACTGCAACCAAGCGCAGGGCCGGCTGCAAACAAGTTTGTACAACTTTCTCGGCAGTGACACAATATGCATTCATCCACTGGAGAGAAGGGTGTCTTGTTTATGTTTATTCCTTGAAGTCGAATATTTCGAAAGGAACAGCAAGTGGAAAGAATGCAAAATTAAACAAATGCACAAACACTAAACTTTTAACATGGTAGAAAATATGATCTGCAAAAAATATCATTTTACACCCATGCATCCATACAAATGCCAGCATTCTGGAAGCCAAATATCGTAATTTAAGTCGCTACCCGCATATTTAGAAATATTATCTATGGTTCCTGAACAAAAAAATACATCCCAAATCCTTACAAATTGGTTGTGTTTATCATTGGGGAAAAACACCAACCGTAACATTCTTTCCGGCACGAGTAGATCGACCCCTGATTTTCGAGATTGTTGGGACGATTTGTCGTTTGTTAAAAGTGGATAATTCGATTTCAGGTGCAAAATATCATTCGTTTTGGTATACTATGTAGTTGGGTACCCACTAACTCGAACACGACACAAACAGGGTGAAATGGTTTCCTGTTGGTCTGCGTAATGTACCTAAAATTAGAAGCACATACTACCAGCATGTTTGCGCACCTTGGATTTGTTGAAGAAGAAATTGTCATCTTGCTTGATCATTTTGAAAGACACATGAACAAGTGAAATGTGCATTTTCCACTAGTTGGACGGTCTTGTATATCACAATCAGTGAATAAGTCAGCAGAACGCCCGCGGAACACTAACTGCAAAATACCGCTGCGAAACGTTACAGCACAAAATATACTTGTGCTCGGGTAATGAAAACCCCTTTGTGCATGTTCATAAAGTATGAGATTATACTAATTGTGTTTGCACCCACATCGATAGTAAGTTTCTAATCTTGCTAGCTTTAGGATTACATAATTGATAACTGTGCAGGGGCATTTGCCAGGAAATCAGTGAACCATCTGATAATTGGCATCTGAAACAGGCTTAGGTTTAGACCATCAGCCATTCACAAGCCATTAGTGTTTGTAATTGTCAAGGGCTGATGGAGAAATCTACTGCATTTTCGGAGAATATTAAATCACCTTCACGATGATGAGCAATAGAAGTTGTGAAATTGAGACGATTTCCAATCAACATCGCTAGTTGTCGACCCAGAGTTGATGGCGTGCAATCAGCATATTTCAACATGAAACCTGAAATGTAAAATGTTTTCTTTCTATTGATTTATGCCTGTAAGTTTCTTGTCTATTTGGGGCTTGCTGTAATTAGTCGAGCATTGACTTGTGCAATATTTTATTGAGCTTCATATGTGTTTTGTAACTTGGTATCTGCGCTCTTCTTTTTGAATACTATATTTATGGTTCAATAATTAAGTTCTCTATTCCCCCTTATGTAAAGGTGAAGAATTGGCGGAAGATTTTCTTGTCGTCAATGTGCATTGAACTTAATGGAAATATTTAAGCATTTTGCTTCTGTTGAGCAAAGCATCTATGGCGACTTTGAGATGAATTTACTTACGATTATCGAGTTGCAGTGACAGACATCAGCTTTACCACATTGAGCACATTAAAGCAATAACTAATTTTTGATCCTGAACTGACTAGGTTAATTTATCATTTCTGTAGTAATGGCTTTTGTGGAGCTAATGATGTCATAGAATACTCAATCAAGAATGTAACCATCCCGAATAAGAAATAATACTAATAAAACCTAAAGTGATTCTAGTAAACAGGAACAGTAAATCCTCAGCATTAATTGGCAAATTATTTGAAATGAATGGCAACAAACTCTAAAGGTTAAAGTTAATTTCAAATCTAGAAGAACTGACCAATCTTCTACTCATACATCAATGGATGATGACCAATATCATTTCCCCAAGTAGAAGTGTAATATCTTGCAATTGCTATCAATGCAAGCATTAATGGTAGTCCTAGGCCTCCTATTGGTGCATTACGGCAAAGGAATGCGTCATTTCAGCCTGGAAACAGTGTTACAGAAAGGATAGAAACCTGGGTCCCATTGGCTCATATATTCATACTTGTATCTTATCCGCAGTCCATAGAGGTGTATATCTCAGTATTTCTTTTTGGTGAAAGTAGAGTGGATAGCTATTAATCACCAATGGATTGCTTTTGTACTAAGAACCAGTTTCTAGTTTGGTCATTAACATTACCGAAATAGGATATTACACTTGTGTTTCCAAGTGGTACATACCGATCACCATGGGTTGGTTTCAAAATCTTCATCGTTGCTTCCCCAATTCTTGTGTAGTAACGAATTAGGAACTTGCACGGTTTTGAAGAGTTCGTCTCCTTTGAAATTATCCACATTTCCTCGAACTCCCTCAACCTTTCTATCTCCATTGATTTCGGTATCCAACTGATCATAACCCTTTTCAGAACTGTCGTTATCATCTTCTTCGTCATCGTTAGCTTCGTAGTCAAAAGTATCATTGTACTGATTACTCTTGTTTTCTGTGAGTATTTCATCAATCTCATCAGAAACGGCGATTGGTAGCCAGGGTTGATATTTTTTGGCTCTAAGGATTCTTACACCACCGATACCTGAGCCGTAATTGTTGATTAATTCTGTCAAGTTAGGCAAGGCCACTTCGAAAATGAAATTAGGATTAAGAAACACATAGAGTTCTTTGGAAAGAAAAGTGCTTTGGGTCATGTAATGCAACTTGCTGCGGGCTATCTGTGATTCTCCTTGCTCGTTCATCAATGATTTAACCAAATTGGTCAATTTCTTGGGAAGTTTGGGTTCATCAACTTCGTACTTGTACAATTTGTTGATGATTTTGAACAATTGATAATAGTTTAAGGATTCAAATTGATTGATGGTATTAATCAAGCTCTCCTCGTCTCTCAATGCCGACATCACTTGCAACCACTGCAACAACTCAATGGTTGGCTGGAGCTGAAACTTACCCACATGATAGAGGGAGTTGTAGTAAAAGTGAAGATAGTGGGGGTCCTTACGTCTATTGTCGTCTGCTCCTTCCGCGAGTTCCTCTTTCAAAAGATTGTGTAAGTGAACGTTGGTGTCTCCTACAAGTTTGTTTAGTTCCCCTGGAGAATCGGGCTTGGCTACCTTGGTATTATGAGAGCGCAACCAATCTTCAATGGCGGAGATATTTAGACGGATCTGCACTGCTTTGGAACGGGAACAGTACTTGGATTGACTGATGATGCGATTGAAAATGGTGCAGTTGATGTAGTAAAACACTTGGGAAAAAGTTTGAACCTTGAACAAGTTGTCGATCTTGTGGATCTTGAGGACATAGTCCAAGGCCCCCAACACCTGAAGGTATCTGATCGGAGAAGGTTTCATGAGTTCGCTCTGTGATGGGGGATATAACATGACTAGTATATCGTCGTAAGTGCTGGGGTGTTTCTTTTGCTTCTTGAAAAGGTTCCAGTCCTTGGCGTACAACACGTTAGATACATCCACCAAGTTGGTGAAGCTGATGAGGCAGTCGTCAGTTAACAAATTCAAGCGGTAGTTGATGGAAATTGATAAAGTGGCGATTAGGGACTGCACGAGGTTGATAAGCTCCTGCAAGAATTTGGGGAAATGATGGTACACCCCGCTCTTGGCGAGGTAGAAATGCAAAAATTGGATCACTGAGAGCCAATAACTCAAAAGAACAATGTCACCGGCACCCCCTTGAGTCGAGGTGGAGGAGTTGCCATTTTCTTGCAACGCCATGTTGAAAGCACCGGATTTGGTATCGGTGACCGTCCGCAAGCGAGCGGTGAAACACTCAAAGAGGAACTCTGTCAACTCTGGCGAGTCCACCTTCCCATGCGAATATCGAATCAACTGGAAAACCACCGCTGCTGGTAGCTTTGTCTCGTGTTGATAGGTGGGTGTGGCTCGTAAATTGAAGATGTAGTCCAACAAGGAGGGGATGTCGCTGTCTGTGAACTTGATGTACTGGTCGGGAACAAGCTTTTCGTAGTCAAACTCGGGCAACTGCTGAATCACCGGGTCCCGTGATAATGTATACTCGTCGTCCTCATCGTAAACAGACCCTTGGTCGTCGTCGTCATCATTAGGAGCCATTTGGCCTGAAATGGTCTGCAACTTCAAGGTTGCCGAGAGGTCGTCCAACGGATCTTCGCCCGGGTCGAACGAGTCGCCAAACAACCTGTCGTTGTCGTCAATGCCGCCGGATTTCAACAAGTTGTGGGACTTGAAGAACTCGTACATTTGCACATTGGCAGGAATCACCAACGACACGGCGTTCTTGCCGTCGTCGCCAGGACTCAAGTAGGGATCGGCCTGGTGGTCGAGAAGGAGCTTAACGGTGTCAACCTGGTCCAAGTACACCGCCCACATCAACGGCGTGTAGTGCACCACCGTATCGGCAATGTCGGGGTCGGCGCCGTGGTTCTGCAAGAGCGACTCGACAATGGCGCTGTTGTTGAAGCAGATGGCGTACACCAAGGACGTAACGCCGCTGTCGTCGCTGGGAAACAACTGGTTGACCAATTGCGGGTTGGAGCGGGTCACGCTTTCCAAGGTGACCAAGTCGCCGTCGCAGGCGGCTATCAACCCCTGCACTACCGGCTGCGGCACCAAGGTTTCGCCGAAGTCCGTGCCCGACACCGACGACGACTCCAACACCTGCAACGCCTTCTTGGCGGCCAACATTTGCGAGAGCAACGGATCGGAGTACGACACCACGGTCGCCATCGAGGGGAGGCCCGGAGCCGTCGGGGCAGAAAGCCAAGAATCCATGGTGAGGGTGTGTGTGTGGTGGTCCCAGACTATGTACAGGAACGTCGATGGGCGGGAGACGGATGGGCAATGGAGGGCACGGTGGAAACGGGCTGATGATAATCGAGTGTTGACCACCAAAAAATAACCAAAAAAAAATCATGTTAAAAAAAAAATCAACGCACAAGAAAACCTAATTTGGTCGCGAGCGTAAAAAATATCCCGGGCGCAAAAAATAATTTCAGGTGTGGAATCCCCCCGGCGTTGGGATCATCAGGGGGAACGCCACGTACTTTGCTGACGCTGCCATCACCCTCGACCTCCGGCGACGCTCTATGGCAAACGAGACACGATGTCGAAGCTCATCAAACGGGTCGTGGCCCCCGCCATCACCTTTGTCATCATCGTCCTCATCACCATGGTGAAGACCTCCACCCTCGACCAAGGGTGGTACCAGAAGGGAACCCACCTCTTTGATTCCCTCAGCCATTTTTCGTTTGTAGAGGAAACCCCGCTTGCGGAACAGCAGCGACAAATGCGACTCTATTTGGCGGAACATGGTTCCGCCACCGCCGGCGACGGCGACAACGACCACAAGCACGAGGGGGTGATGGACCCGTGCACGGTGGTCAACCCCATCAACAAGGGGTTCATCGACTTGCGCGGGCTCTCGGCGCTTGCCAACGACGGCAAGGCGCTCCCGTGGACGGCCCGCGGCTACGACAGCGGCAAGAACTTCACGTTGGGCATCTGCTCCAACCCGTTCAAGAAGCAGCACCACCCCGCCGACGACCTCGAGGACCGCGTCAATGCCACCAATGTGGGGGCCTTCTATGTGGACAGTGCTACCAACCGCTATGTGTCCATGGGGGAGTTCTCGACCACGCCCCGGTTCCGGGGCCGCAAGCTCACGTTGATGTACGAGAACGGCTCGTTCTGCCGGGCCGTGGATGCCAAGACGGGGTTGAAGCTCCGCAAGTCCACCATCTTGACCTTCACCTGCGACCGCGAGATGATGTCCAAGGCCCAGGTGTCGTTTGTGGGCGAGGCCAACGACTGTACATACTTTTTTGAGGTGCGGTCTCACCATGCTTGTCCCACGGCGGACAAGGCCAATAATACGGGTGCGGTGTGGATCTTCTTGATCATTGTGCTTGCAGCGTTGTTGGTGTACTTCTCCGGGGGGTTGTTGTATAGACAGATGCGGAGAAGCACGGCTACGGTGGGGGAAGAGCCCCTCAAGCGGGTGTGAGTGTACAGGAATACATAGGTTTCAAGAAGGTCGAATACGGTTGACTTAACGTTGGTGATAGGTTGTAGTGTTGGGGGTTGTGGGTAGCCGTGGTGTCTTATCAGGTCCACCACCTGGCTGGGTGCCCAACTCTAGTCTGCCTTTGGTCTACACTTCGAGTACTCTGGTTGGTCCTCTGAGCACAAGCTTGACGGTCTGGTGGCATAACCCTCTACAACTAGGTTCTTAGGTCTGGCTTAACCTATTCTCGACATATGCTCGTGTTGAGGTTTATCATTCTACCGTGACCAACTCATTCACAAGTCAAGAAGTGAGTTGTGCTTGAGGCAAGGCTTTTAAGTTAGTACTGTTCTTTGATACCTGTAATTATTCTAGCCAGAGTCGTAGAATCAAAATATCGTCGTTCTATCGTCTACTACTTGTCGATTGGTAAGTGTTCTCGAGGTTTGGTTCATTCACTTCGACATTTACTCCAAATGGTCATGTTCTACTGGTTGCATCCTGGCTATTCCGTGTTCTTGCTTATGCTCTCACAGTGTAAACTTTAGTCAGGTTCATCATAATAAATATGACAATATGAAACACTTTATGCCTTGTTGTAGTCTGCCAGAGCATCTTGATTCATGTTCCGTGTAAGCCTTGAATTGTAAGCCCGAAGGTTCAATGTCAGGAGTTGAGGTGAACAAGTCTGTCCTGTTTCTCGTCTTGATACTACCATAGACTGACGACTCGTATGCCGATTCATATTCCCTTGGATTACACGGTTCATACAAACACCACATACCCTTACTTCTCTTTGTTTAAGGACCATTCCTAAGCAAACATTCATCCGTCAAACAGGTCACTTGGTTCCGTCGTCTTCAACTTCCC
The DNA here is from genome assembly GCA_002245345.1 of Scheffersomyces stambukii. NCBI lineage: Eukaryota > Fungi > Ascomycota > Pichiomycetes > Serinales > Debaryomycetaceae > Scheffersomyces > Scheffersomyces stambukii. The sequence goes on from NBZC01000008.1 coordinate 214,269, forward strand.
CATCTACTCCTTACACACATGGTCCTCATCCTATCAATATCTTATTAGTATACACTGGAGGTAACAATGGCACCAAACCCGGGGGTATCGCCTTTGACTTCCAACTTGGCAACAATCTTGCCCCCGGTGGACGCAAGCCGCACCAGGACCGCAACCTTGCCGCCCCAGGCGTCCTTACCCAACAATTTCAAGATGTGGGAAGTGGCATCGTCGGGGACATAGTCGGAGCCGTCCAAGGGCATCATGTTCAAGCCGTGGCGCAACTTGGACACGGCATTCTCCACCGAGTCTACCTTGGCAATGGTGACCACCGCAGTATCGTGGTGGGGCAACTGGTCGTACACAGCTGTGAAGTTGGAGTTGTACAACGGGGTGATAAAGTCGCCCGCCAACACCTCCAAGTCGTCAATCTGATACTCGTCGGACCAGCCATCGTCGCCGGCATCGATGTTGCCGTCCTCGTCCACATCCTTGTTGGTGTAAGCAACAGTGTTGCCAAAGGCCGTCAACAACTCGTCGTCATTTTCAATGTCGGGGGTGGAAAACGACACGTACACCACCCCGGTCTGGTCGGGCTTCAACTCGGGCAACGAGATGATAAAGTCCTCCTGGTACAAGTCATTGTCGGGCTGGGCAATCACCGAGATGTCCTGCAATGCCGTACGGGGCAAGGTGTTATTGATGTTGTACTGCAACACCAACTTGCGAGCGTCAATGAAAAAGTGCTTCACCACCGACACGACAATCTCATTCTCCTTGTCGGTCAAAAACACGGGGTTGATGGTGGACTTGGTCAACTTGCCGTAATCGGCGAAATCAGGAATGGCCTCGAGTTCATGGGCGTATTCTTGTTGACGCAACAAGTCGTTGGCAACATTGTCGCCGGCGGGGGTGTCGTCCTTCTTGTCGTGAGTGTCGTCGCTGTCGCCAGCGTCGGCCGATTCCGAGGCGGTGCTGTCCAACTTGTTGATCTTGCGGTTGTACTCGATGGACTTGAGTTCTTCACTGGTGATGATGGGGACGTCGTCCATGGCAAACCGGGCACCAAAGTTGGAGTCGTCATTCAAATAGTGCACCAACTTGGATTCCAACGAAGCCAAGTCGTACTTGGAGTCGGAGACAATCAAATTCTTCTTGTTGGCATTGATGAACCGTAACGACACCGCGGCACGGTCGCGGACCTCGTCGTCAACATCGTTCAAGCACCTTCCCAAAAGGATAACAATATTGTTGGCCACGTCGCCGCCACACACGGCAGCAAATTTGGCCAAGGCAATGACGGCCGACGAGCGGACAATGGAGTTTTCCAACACCAACCGGTTGTAGATATGGCGGATGTAGTAAGAAGGGTTGGCGGTGGTGGGGCCTTCTTCTCCCAACAAGTGCAAGATACGCACCGACAACTCGGTGAACTCACAGTCTTCGATAAACTCACACAAGTTCATCAAGATCAACTGGGTGGCGGCGTGGTCAGGCAAGAAGCGGATCAAGTCGAATAAGGCGTCGACAATGGTGGACTTCAAGAGCAAGGAGCCGTCGTCGCGCAACAAGTCGGTCAAGAACGCCACCAACTTGGGGTGCTTGGCCGGGAATTTCAACGCCAAGTTTTCAATGGCGTCGATAATGACAATCTTAAAGTCCTCGGAGATGTCGTCCATCAACGAGGTCATCTTGGCGATCAAGCGGTCGACATTGTCGGCGGCGGCGGAGGCGGCGCCCGAGTCGACGGTGCCGGCGCCCATGGTCTTCAACAAGGTGGTGATGGCCAAGGTGGAGATGGCGCGGTTGGGGTCGTTGATCAAGCCCTCCAACTCGAGGGTGACCACGAGCACCTTTTGCGGGTGCTTGGCGGAGATGCGGTTGATCAAGCGGATGGCGGCGAAGCGGGTGGCGGTGCGGGGCACCCCGAGCAACTTCTGCAATGTCGACACCACCGGCATGAACTGGTCGTCCTTGAGCAACAGATGCAACGCCACCAATGCCTTGCAGGCCTCCAACTCCACCATGTCGGACTTGTGTTTCAACAACGACGCCAACACCGGGTACAACGCGGTCATGAGGGCCGGGTCGTCGGAGACAATCTTGTTGACGTAGCGCACCAACTGGATAATGGACAACGAGTTCTTCAACGCCAGGCCCTCGGCCAAGGAGGTGATCAACTTCATGAGCGCCATCTTGTCGTGGTGGCGCAACGGGTACAACAACCCCAACGCGTGGTACTGGTACATATAGGAGGTGGAGGGCAAGTTGGAGGTGGCGGCGCCGTAGTAGTCGTGCAAGGCAAACTGGCCTGGGGGGAACTGCTTGTAGGAGTGCACTGTTTCCAAGGCGTCATTGGCAAACCGGCGCACCACATCGGGGGCGGCGGGCAACAACGCGTACGCCGACACCAACGCTGCCGACGACACCACCGGGTTGCGGTCGACAATGGCATTCTTGAACAACCGCTCTGCCGCGGTCACGGTGGTGGGGTCCAACACCTTGGCCAAGGTGCGGATGGCGTTGGCCTTGTACACAGCGTCGGCGCCCTGCACGTCCTTCATGATGGACGACGTCACCATCAACACGTCGTCGGCGGCGGACGCCAACTCCTTGATGGCCAAGTACACCACCTGGCGCAACCCCAGGCTCTTGTGCTGAAAGAGCTTGGAGATGGAGAAGAACAACGTCGTCAGCTCCTGGGCCGGGAACCGCTCGCCGTGGTAGAGCAACCGCAAGAGGCGCGCCAACAACTGCCGGCACTTGGCGGCGTTGACGGGGGTAGCGTTGAACTGTTGCAAGCACTCCTGGAACACCGCCATCTTGTCGGGCACGGCGGCGGTGCTGGCGTACACGTCCTGCTTTTTGTACGTCTGGGTGGACATGGGGACGGGCACGGGCAGGGCGGGGCGGGCGAAAGCGGAGGATTCTCGATGGATGCGCTCCGTGGGGGGTGGTGGAGGAAGAAGGAGTGTTGACGGAGTCTGACGTGTTTGGATGAAAAGTGGGCGGTGGGCGCACGTGAGCGCGGGGCCACGTGAAGTGCACGTTCTCTGTCATGTGATTCAGCACGTGCAAATTCACATGACACCACGCATGTGCCAGTGGTATACAAGCAAATTTTCTCCCCCGTCGCCTCCACTCCTCCCACCCCAACCATGTTCCCGTTCGCCGCCGCCCTCAAGAGGCTGCTCCTCGCGCCCGCCGCCACCGTGTTCCACGCCACGCCCCGCGTCCTCGCGCCCCCCGCCTTCGCCTCCTTGTACGCGCCCGTGCGCGGGTTCAAGGTGCGCACGTCGGTCAAGCGCTTTTGCAAGGACTGCTACTTGGTCAAGCGCAAGGGCCGGGTGTACGTGTACTGCAAGTCGAACGGCAAGCACAAGCAGAGACAGGGGTGATGGTGATGTGGATGGTGATGTGGATGCGGATGTGATGTGGTGTGGTGCGAATGTGTTGTGGATGTGTTGTTGATGTGGTGTTGATGTGGTGTTGCAGAAATGTGGTGATGTATGGATGTTGGTGATGGTGGTGCGGGTGACCGTGTGTGCAGTGCAGCCCTTCGACCGTGGAAATGGTGGGTGCGCATGTGGTGCGCAATCTGCGACGTGTCGAGTGCATCCATACATCGTGACCGTGTCGAGTGGCACCAGTGCATCCATACATCAGCCAGCGATCGATCACGCGAGGCAATAGATATTCAGACTAGAAGGCAGGTGGTGTGTGGTGCTGCCGTTGTATATTAGCTTACAAACTTGTACATAATAAATGCGATCCATTTTGTATGCCGGACACCTATGCTGAGTGTAGTGAAGGGGTGAGGGTGAGAAGTTGCGAGAGGGGTGGTGAGAAAATGTGTGTAATGCAAGTTGGTCTGTAGGCGAAGGTCGAATGTGCAGGTGAGGTCGAGTGTGGGTGGTGGAGAAGTGTTGGGCGGTTGGCAAAAGGTGGGGTCGTGTTGATGGGAGTTTGGGGTTGAAGGTCTCTGGTAATTGGAAGGGGTGTGGTTGATGCATGGTATTGAGTAGACGGTGGATGTGGAGGGCCAGTAATGTTGGGTAGAATGTGGTGGTGAGCATGTCGTGAGTGGGTTATGAATGGATGTAGGTTGCACAGATGATACTGAAACGGTGATGGTGGAGAGAGTGGAAGGTTGAATGGTATGGTGAGTTGAGCAGTTTGGTTCAGTGATGTTCCAATGAAGGATGAGTGCAGATCGTGTCCATGTGTGCATGTTGAAGAACGGTTACCAGTGATGGACAGCCTCAAACATTAATTGCAGCTCAAACACCTTTCGTTCTGATCCCAGTTCTCAAATACCCGGTCAACATGGCCCACTGTGTCCCTCATTATACAATGCTCAGTTCCAACACCGCTGAATCACTAGACAAACCCTTCTACCAAGATCCAAGTGGTCTCTCATGCCCCTTCATCTATCTCATTTATCTTTCTCCTTCACTTAATCATCCAATCAAGATTCTCGCCATCCACCAATTTCCTCCACTCCATCTCTCCTTCTTCGATGTTACCTCCCCTCTCTTGTCACCTTGTACATTCCTCTTTCCTTTTCTTCTCTCCTTCTTCCCCTTTCTTCCCCCTCCCCTATCCAAGATTCACCTGCTCCCCCCTCTGCGCCTGCGGGCTCGCCGGCGTCATCGACTGCGCGTACGCCATCTTCACCGCTCGTGTGGTTGGCGCATGCGACCCTCGAGCAAACGAGCTCTGGCCCTGGAGCTGGGCTCCGCTGCGGCCATTGGCACCCCTGGACCCAGGTCCCAGTGCCATCCCCGCGCTCCCCACCGATCCCGCAGGCGACGCCAGCGCCGACATCACTGCCTCCTGCCAGAGTCGGTTCACCAACGCCGCCACTTCCGCCTCGTTGTCCCGCGACAGCGGCAGGAACTCTTGGAATGAATGGCTGTCGGGGTTGCGCGGCGGCGACGACCCCTCGTTGTGTCCCCTGGTCTTGGCTAGCTTGAGCTCCTGGGGCATGTAGTGGCGGCCCCGGTCCAAGCTCTCGCCCACGGGGTTCAGGTGTCTACGCACGTTCAAGTACTCGCGGTTGAGCCGCTCATACTCCGTCCGCGACTGGATGGAGCTCAGATGGCTGTTCTGGACCATGCTGAGAAGGCCGTTGATGGTGCCGGTGCTCACCACCCCGCCCCCGTCGTTGGCACCCGCGCCTTGGCTGCTGCCGCCTGGAGTGGCCGGCGTCAACGGCGTGAGCGCCAGGTGATGCACGGAGTCGCGCACGTTGGCCAGGCTGTGGTTGTAGCTGTGGGCAAACATCAAGTTGTTCAACGACAAGTTGGAGAAGTTGGAGAGACGGGCGGCGTCGATGTTGGTCACGTCCATGAGCGAGTTCTCTCGCTGGAGCCACAACCGCTGCTGAGTACGGGTCTCGGGATTGTGGGCGTCGCCGGCAGCAGACCACGGACTGGGACGGAGAAAGTCGGAGAAGTTGTTGGCGCCGTTGGCGAGCGGGTTGGCGGGGTGGGGGGCGCCGGCATCGGGGCCGGGGCCTGCGTCGGCGCCCGAGGAAGAGCCTACGGAGTCTTCCGGCCGCTTGCCGGCGCCAAACTGGTTGCTGGTGCGCAGCAAGTTGGTGAGAATGGTCTGGCTGGGCTGGTAGGAGTTGCTGTGCACCGTTTTGTTGGTGGTGACGGGCTCGGCGGCGCTGTGGCCGTCCATGGGGTTGGCCAGGAACGAGATGCCGCTGATGGACTCGGAGTGCCCTGACACCAGCGACGGGTGGGGCTGGCCGCCGGTGTACACGTCGGCGCCCAACAACCGGTGGTTCATGACGTGGTTGGCGGTGCGGGGGTCCACCTTCTTGGTCAACCCCGTCGACTGCGACAACAACAACGACCCGCCGTAGAGGTTGCTGGCCATCGACAACTCCTCGGTGGAGCTGTTGGTGGACGCCACCACCGCGGGCATGGCGCCGCCGTCGCTGTGCTCCTGCACCACCGCCAACTTGTCGTCGTCGCCTGCTTGCGGCGGACGGGGCGCCGGGTCGGTGGTGGGATCTGGGTCGGGCACCATGCGGTTGATCTGCTCGTACAAGCTGGGGAGGTTGTTGTCGGAGCCGGGGCGGGGCGGGGCGGCGTCGTGGCTGTCGAAGCGCTCGGGCACGAGGGCAGGCGGGGCAGCGCCGTCCTGTACGTCCTCGTAGTCGCCGTCGTCGTCGTTCAAGCGCAAGATGGCCTTGCCCTTGCGGGTGCTCGACTTCAACCCCACCGCGGGCACGTGCGCAAGCCCCTTCAACGAGGTGGTGGACTTGGTGGACTTGACGGACTGGTTGGACACCGTCTTGGTCAACGGCTGGAGCCCGGCCATCTTGGTCAACGACCGGTTGTTGCGCTTCAACCCGGCGCCGGCCCGGCTCCGGAGCAACCCGTCCGACGACTTGGACCGGTTGAGCCCGGGCCGGTGCGGTCCCGCGGGCCCCGTCGACGTCAGGAGCTTGTTCAACAACTTGTTATGGGACTGGGACCGGTTGTGCATCTTGAGCCGGGCCGAGTGCTGGCGTTTGGACAACGAGGCGGTGGCGGCGGTGGTGGCGACCGCGGCGCCGTGCGAGGGGAGCGCCGACGCCGACAGTGGGCGCGGGTGGGGGC